>PQWD01011701.1:0-101090 GCA_019425675.1 Leucinodes orbonalis
AAGTTTGGGAGCTTTATTGGCTTGTTTTCAATCGTTTAGTTTCATGGTCTGGTTAAAAAGCCAGCCTCTTTCATTTAATTTGTAGTGAAATTATCGGGTATAAGAGACCTAACATCTGTTGTCTCGGGTGAAGGCGCAGTGCGCATTAATGGAGAATAATAACTGTCTTAGTTTTTGGTCCCTTTCAATGCCGCTCTGTCATGGTCTGGCGTATCACTTACCATCAGGCGAACGTCCTGACCGTCCTGTACACTTATAACATAAAAAATATATACTTTTAAAATAGTGAAGTGAGCAGCTGAAAATACCAAAAGTAACATTTGCATACATATTTAAAGCTCAAATTTAATATATCATTTTTAAACATTGTAAGAACGGCATATTTGACGCAGAATATTAGAATATTGACGGAAGACATATAAGTAATTAAAGAAAAGTTTAACTGGTAAACTGTTTTAGGTTTAAACAGCGAGATATTAAATGTAGGTACAGTAGTTTGGTGGGCCAAAACATTTAAGACCTAAAAATTCTGCGCCCTTATTACAAAAGGACGCAGATTTTTTTAAAAGGACAATTGGGAGTTGTGTTGCCAGGTCCGATTTGTTTTAAATCGGACACATGGCCAAAAAATCGGATTTGAGGTTGCAGATCGGGACAGGTAAATAAAAAATGTGATGTGACGCTGATGACTTGCCATTTTGAATTTGACAGTGATGTAATTAGTAGAAGTTATGTAAATATTTTTTATGAAGTATCTGACTTTCTTCTTTAATTAATCGGGACATTTAGCGTCCCGATCGGGACGCACCCTCAGACCCCTGAAAATCGGACACCTGGCAACACTGCTTGGGACGGGGATTGAAGTGAGACGGACTCCCCCAGACACTTCCAGGGGAACAACACCAAGATCGTTATCAACTTTTCAAATTAACACGAGTCCCGGTCGGTTTGTGATCGAATATTTTTTTCTAATGACCGCAATTATAAAGAGATTTACGTTTCGTTAAAATTCTATGAATGTACGCCCATTTTCTTCCTCGTTAACGGTTTTGTGCGTGATCATAGTTTAATTACTTCGGATATTAATTGTGAAATGGTAGTTTTTTTTGTAAGTTTTGTGCACCATTTAGAATTGGAACTTTTATTAATAGGAGACTCGGTACTGAGTCACTAATAATATAAAAAAATCTTATTCTTGTAAGATAAAACACCTTACATAATAAGACTTTCGTACATCAAAAAAATGTTCGGCGACATAACAGATTTTCTTGAGTTTGTATTTTCCGGGCAAAGGTACCTAGTGACATAAATTCCAATTCAATATTTACTGCAAACCATAATGTAGTAGTTGGCATACAATTATAACAAATCATTTTGGACCCCGTTAGGGCACAGCAATTTAAAGAAAGGACGTCTTTAAAAGGTGTTTAATTTTTCCTTACTGTAATTTAGACTAGAACTTTGTATGTATTTAGCACTGAAAAATGATTTTATTATTATTATTTATTATTAATTTTAATTAATGTTATTGTGAGTTTTGTGTGAGGATTTACAATAATTCTATCGTCAAAACATTATTGTACACTGTAATAACATTAGTGAAATTTCTTGAAGTTTAATTCTTTACATAAATTGGATACTATGACTTAAGCTATTTACGTCACAAATTAGGTCTTGTCGCCTAGAAAACACTACTGTTCCGGATCACTAGTGTATCTACGCGAAAAGCAATCGATATCTTTTTGTTTGAAAAGTCCAGGATATCCGTTACTTGCCTAGTTTCTCATACAAAAATAAAGTATTCTACAAAAATACGAAGTATTTCTCGTGAGTAGGTTTATTACTGGAAGTCACTAAAATTTCAGTATCGCATCCGCAACTATCTTTCCTGTGAACCTTTCACCTTTGGGACTACTAAGAGAAAAAATAACGGAGATGTGTTAAAAAGGCAGGTTTTTTATGTGAGTATCACATTAATAATTCATCCGAATCCCAAGTTGGGGGTGGAACTAAAATGTATTTTACGGCGCAATCGGCGCCTTTTTTAGGTAACGGACTAAGAAATTCGGCTTGGTGTGTTGATTTTATTATCAAACTAGCTGTTTACGCGGATTATGCCGCGAAAGCTTTGCTTAATTTTTTTAATTAAAAATATTTTCTTATATATCAGTAGCCTATGTGTTTTTTATATTACATTAGCTACCTGCCAAAAAAAAGTCCCGTCCAAATCTGTCCAGCCGTTTCAGAGATTACCCGGAACAAACAAACAAAATTTTTAAAATTTTCTGTTGACTTGTGTACTGTTTATATTTATATGCATGAAGAAAAAAATGGTTATTTCGATATTACAAATAGACACTACAATTTTATTTATACGTAATATATTAACTGCCAATGTGTTAGTGACATAAGCAGAAAGTTAAGATTGCTGATCCGGGGGTCGTGGCTCCTAAACCCACGCAAAATGAAAGTCACTTTAAGCGATTTTATCTATTTTTTTATTTTTTATGTTACAAAGAGTTCGGGGCGGTCAGGACGCTCACATGATGATAAGTGATACGCCTGACCATGATTCATATCATCATCATATTATCAGCCACATGACGTCATCTGCTGAACATAGGCCTCCCCCAATAACTTCCAGTCCAAACGGTCGAAAGCTATCTGTATCCAACGGCCACCCGCAACCTTCCTCAGGTCATCCGTCCATCTTGTGGGTGGCCGTCCCACGCTGCGCTTGCCGGTACGCGGTCTCCATTCTAGAACCTTTCGGCCCCAACGGCCATCGGTTCTTCGGACTATGTGCCCTGCCCATTGCCACTTCACCCTGGTAATGCGAGTGACTATGTCGGTGACTCCTTTCTCCTCCGGTCCTCATTTCTAATTCTATCACGTAAAGAAATCCCAAGCATAGCCCTCTCCATCGCTCGTTCCGTGACCTTGAGTTTATTGAAGAGGCCCAACATAAGAGACCACGTCTCAGTGAGCATGATTGAGTGGCATGGACTGTGACCAACTCCTGATAAATAGTCAATATTCTCCATAAATGCCGCACTGCGCCCGTCACCTAAGACAACAGATGTTAGGTCTCTTATACCCTGTAATATTTTAGCTACAGTGCCTACATTCCAAAACACAAGTGCAAAACACTTCCATTCCACGGGATGATATCAAGCACTGCGGTGGTACCTACCTAGATGACTCAGTACCGAGTCTACCGCCTAGTTTGGTTAAAATAGCTTCAAAAGCTTCTTCTTCAATAGCTTCTTTGGTTAAAATAAATTCAAAAGGTTAGATTGATAAAAGGCTTGCTTTTATATGTACTCTATATTTTTGTAAGAGGCAATCAAAAAGGAAATGTTTGATTTAAGACGCCTTGGTAACTGAAGATGAAAGGCAACAGACTTATTGACCGTTATGATCAACTAAAAACTTCATAGATTAGTGTATGTAACTAACACACCTCCAGTACAAAACAAGATTATTTAATCCTCAGTAGAACCGGAATGTGGAACGGTAGCAGCAAAATTTCGCGATTAATAAAAATTCCGTGCACAAAGAAACATTCATTTCCCAAATGTAATACTTAAAACATGGCAATACCGGGGAAACTAAACAAGAGTTTGTATCATCAAATTTTCTAGCGGCAAACGTCAACTCCGCGAGACATCGCGGCAGTCAAATATTTACCCAGCCCGAGATTACCGCAGAGCAGTGTTGCCAGGGTAATTTTACAATTAAGGTAAATTTAAATTAATTTAAACGTTACACGTGAATTTCAATACATCGTGGATTTTGTTTTAAATTACCGATATATGTAGTGATTTTTTTCTTGCAAGTTGACCTAGTGATAGACAGACGCAGGCATGTCTAAGGTAAGTTAAGATTATAAAATAACCTTTAAAATATTAAATAACCATTACACGCTCAAAATTATTCGTCATTATTGAGTTTAATATTAATTTTAATAGGACAAAATTAAATATTATGAAAAATTTGGCAAATTTAATTTTCACATCGGGTAGCACTGCTGCGGAAACAAATGGTGTAAGGCAAATTTTGATGAAAAAACTCCGAGACCCTTGTTTACTCTGCCCCCGGGTAATGAGTGCTCCGACCGTAAAAAGATGTGTCGGGGAACGCTGTGTCGCAATAATTGGCCGACTTATAAATATTTCCGGATTAAGCTTTCAATTTAAATCTTTCAATATTTTTTATAATTTTCTATGTTATATAAAGCGTTGGTGGCTCAATGGTGTGGACTGTAGCCCTCCTACCGGTTCAAATACCGCCACGTACCAATGTGTTTTCGAATTTTCGAAATTATATGTACCTTATCCGACGTTCTAACGGTGAAGGAAAATATCGTGAGGAAACCTTCATGCAGCCTGCGAAGAGATTCAAAGGTTGTGCATGAAGTCGTCCAACCCGCACTGGGCCCGCGTGGATGACTAAGGCCTATACACCCTATACGGGTAGACTCGTGCCCCTCGGTGGGGACGTTTAATGAGCTGACGATGATGATGATGAGTATAAAATGGGGTAGACCTATGTCCAAAGGTCTCCCCATTTTGCGCCAGATATCCCGGTTCTCCGCTTTTCCGGCCTGGCCTCTACCGGCGACCTTTCGCCGGTCCATCGGGCCAAAGGGCGTCCTACGCTACGCTGTTGAGACGCGGTCTTCACTCCAGAACTCGTCTGCTCCAACGGCCATCGGTTCTGCGACATACGTGACCAGCCCACTGTCACTTCTACTTGCTGATCCTGCGGGCTATGTCCGTTACGTCTTCATGCGTAAATGAAACATTTCTGCAGAATCGAGTAGAAGCTGTAATGCCTATATTATTGAATCAGCTATTCCAGTAACAAGTACAGTTTATAGCGCACGCAAATACGATATACCATAAATATAGGCGCAACATCGGTTAAAGTAAACATAACCGAACATAAACATACTGCTTCACTCACGTTCAATTCCGCTGCGGATTTACCTGAAAATGATAATAACATTGAATTAGGTCATATGCGAATACGTAGAATCAAATTATTTCCTATTTGCACGATGGTTAGATTTCTTTCATATCAACTTAATATATCCACTTACATTCACACAAAGTCATCTAACTCAAGTTAGGCGTGAAGCCTGTAGTATGTGTAGTAAACAACGGAAAAACATACTTATTTACTTTTTGTAAATACATATTATACATACAACCAGACCAATACAAACAGACATCTTCATGCACACAAATGAAGTACTGCCCGGGATCGTCCATTACACCACATGGGTGACGGTTACGGTTAGCGCATACTCGTCCCAATTTCCTTTAAATTATTCATAATAATATGCTTTTTAAAGATGATTAAGAAAACCATCAACAATTCAACAATCTCTACGTACAATCAAAACCTCGTTGCTTGATGTAGAGGTACTACGCCTCGCTGAATCTGGCTTTGCCTTTATACCATGCCCTATATTTTTAAACTTCTTTCTCACTTGTATAAGGATTTCAATTGACATAGAAATGTTGTCGAAAATTTCAGCATTACATTACATATTCTACCTGAACGCAAAATTTCACAGTTCATTGAATAAATAAAATACACTCCAGTGCATCAAGTCTACTCAGTAAGAATAACTTTAAGAACACCAGTGAATTTATGTATGAAGAACTAAGACTTTGTAGCGCTCATACTTGCAAACTTAGACAAATATGCAAAGAAAGCAAAGCTTACATTTTCGCTGCAGGAGCCAGAGCATAATGCTTTTGATTTATGCAATCCTGGTATCTTATCTGCAAATGCATCTTTTTGAAGCAACTCAGAGTACTCGTAACGTTTTAAGATATTGAAAATACCTAAGAAAGTATCTTTTGACATATATATAGTCTAGTTCAGACTGCTCGGACAAGCTACATATCAAAGGATACCGACAATTTCTACAAGCTCTATGACTTTCATAAAAATAATGAATTGCAATAGTATTTTAGTAAAACCTTACTTGTTTCTTTTCTAATCGTACCTTTAATATGGTGAACAGAAAAAGTTTCAAATTGAAGAAAGACATTATTAATAAAGGAGTATTAGCATATATTTATATTTTGGTTAAATACATATTTAATGAAAAGTTGTGGTAACCTCAAGCTGACATTTGTAAAATAATTACTCATATGTGGAGATTTGTAACAAGGACTGTACTATTATCTTATCGTCATAATTTAATAAAGTGTCTTTTGAAACTGTAAATGTTCCAAACATAAATTAAAAAATATATTTTTGAATTATTGTCAATACAATCAAATTAAATTAAAAAGATCTATGTCTTCCTAAAAGAAATATAACTTTCACAAGTAGTCTGAACATGATCCTATTGAGTCTTAAGCTTTTTAAGGCAGTTCGTTATAAGACTTATAAAATAACTTTGTTACTTAATATAAACAAATATGCAATTTGGACCCATTAAAACTTAAGCAAGAATGTCAAAACATATAATTAAATAAATACTGCATATGATTTTAGAAAATACGTACATTTCAAGCTGTACCCCGCTATATAATTTCTCTAATAGCTAATATTTTAAACCGCAGCTTACAACGAGTTACACAGGCCGACCTTAAATCATTTTAATTGACTTGTAACACGCTAACATTATTTTTTAATGTTTCATTCTTTAGGTAAATTTTGTGAAAAGTTAAAACTACGCCAACTTTAGCGATGTAACTTTTACCTATATTAATGGTTGTTATACAGGTATTTTGGCATTTGGCGCAATCCCATGCTTATTGCAGCACTTTGTATGTATTTTGCATTTGTTTCTTTTTAACGTGGCATGCAATAATGCATGCCACGTGCCTATTTAAGTTTTTATGACGATTATAATTTAGCAAAAAGCCCAAACTTATTGTCGCTGCACAATGTCTTTGGTAACAACAGTTGCCAATTTAAACTTTTATACACACATAATAATAGGATGTCCGTATTAAAATTTGTAACTTCACCCGTCTTCTAAATCATCACTTTGATTAAGACCCGAATTTAAGTACATTAGTGTATAGTTTTTACTATGTCAGAAAAATATGTTCATCTTATTGTCTCATATTATTTTAGCTTTTTGATTCGATTTTGCTAATACTGAATCTTTAAAAATCATAGGTATATCAGAAATCGCATCAATCCTAGAGGTATGATTTTAATAATATTTATTAATAAGCGTCAATGTCTATCAATTTCACTACATACATGCATAATTTATGAAAAAATAAGTCGCCAAATAACCGCCGCTTTGAAAATTCACATACGAAATTAAAAATCGGGAACTCGAATCAAGGGTCGACTGGGAATCTTGGTTTAAAACTACAAATTTTAAAAAGTAAAAGTAGGTCGGCAAATATTAAAATCTGATATATGCGATAACAAAACCTCAACCATATAAAAGTTTTATTCGAAACACTCTTTGATGTAAATTACATAGCATATCTAGTTTTTCCATCAACATGTCGAATGAAGTTTCGGGATACCTGAAAATGATAATAACGTTGAATTAGGTCATATGCGAATACGTAGAATCAAATATTTCCTATTTGCACGATGGTTAGATTGAAGATGGTACTTTAAATCTTTAGAAGCATCAACATACAGAATTTACGCCAAAAGTGCACTTTTCAAAATCAAAGTAATTTGTATTAATACATACTTAATGCTTGACCGCAAATTGAGATCCATAGATAGTTAACCCTTTGAACGCCAGGAATCCAGACAGTAAAAAATTGTTTCTGATGCCTTTTGGTGTCATTACCTTTCAAAGGGTTAAAACTGAATTGAGTCTTAAGTAATTTCAACAATATAAAGTCATCAATGCATGATGCTTTTCAGATATACTTGTTCTTTATTTAGCAGCTTAATATTTACACCGAATCATATATGAAACAACACCCAAATTCAGAGTTCGATTCGGTACGAGCAACATTATTACAAATATTGAAAGTTTGTAGCTCACCGGTTAATTATCATATTTATATATTTCGTACGATCCTATTCAGTATGGTCTTCGAAACAAATGACTACTATCTCCAAATAATGCATAACCAAATGATCCGTTTGTTATGTCAGTGCCACAAGTGTTTGCGCAGAGCTCGCACTTAGCGCGTATTAGAACGAGACCGAAAAGTGTTTGCTCCCAACGTTTTTCTACGAAATCTGTGGCGAAGGAACAGTCGTATACAGCCAGTGCAGCGGCCACACGTGGCGGACACACGGCTCGCGCCAGAAATACACAACGTAAACACCGCAATATGTTCACAAGTAATGTACCGAACACTTGGCCCGGTCTATAAATAGATAAATAAACTATACCGCGCGTTATGTGCCTAGAAGGGGCACCATGAGAGCTGGTCATTGCGGACAACTGTTTTGATCTGATGTTTGTTCTAGGACTACTAAGGACTTTTCACTCCGAATGGTATGGGAAGATTAGACTGTAAGGCGAGCTCGAAATGGGACAAAACGATATCATAAGGCAACAGCTAATATAATTGCTTTAACATCTTCATCAGCACATTAAACGTCCCTATCGAGGGGCACGAGCCTACCCGTATAGGGTGATTAGGCCTTAGTCGTCCACGCGGGCCCAGTGCGGATTGGACGACTTCACACACAACCTTCGAATCTCTTCGCGATGTTTTCCTTCACCGCAAGAGCGTCGGATAACGTACATATATTTTCGAAAATTCGAAAACACATTGGTACGTGTCGGGATTTGAACCTCAGCCCTCCCGGTAGGAAGGCGACAGTCCTCACCATTGAGCCACGACGCTCTTATTGAGCCACCGACGCTCTTTGCTTTAACATACTTTTCAAAGTAATTTATTTTGTGGACACCAATCCGATGACCGACTATTGCAATATTTACTTAACTTACACGATCGTTAAGAACCTGTTCTCTTTAGGTAGTTTATAACGTATTGAACAATAAGGATTGTGTTAACAGACAGATAGGGTTGTGATTAAGCAACGTCTCGAATCAACTATGTAAGTGTGTTAAGGTCAACGCATCCAAACACGTACGATACTTTATACAATGCATTGCGTCGATACGTCTGTGACGTAACAAATGTTACGCTTTACGATGCGCCGTAATTGCGGAGTCACAAAGCGTAGTGTTGCTTTGTAAGACGAAAAAGTTAGATATTTGTATTGCGATGTCGTTCGATGACTGTAAGACATTATTGTTCACACTAAATTTAAAAATAATCGTTAATTATAATGTAAAGCAGGTGTTATTTTCTGATATTTGTATTAAATGTATTGTATTGTACAATTAATTCTTAGTTCAACAAACTTTACACACTGGTAAATTCTACCTTATCTACCTACCTGTATCGCAGTGGGATTGCGAACTAATTTTGAGAGGATCCAGTATTTTTACTATCTAGATAGCTTTTAGACATAAAACATACTACAACATATTACTTTAACGATATTATTTTCATTGTTCGACATACTTTATACGATTACATTCGGAAGAATTCCCATAAGTTCCTCTTAAGGTTCTCTCTGAATTTTTCTATGTTTAGGACCTACCGCTTGTGTATCACAGTGGAATTCATATTTTGTGACGTAAAATTTTAAGATCACAATATCCAGTAATCTAAATAGCTTTAAGTCCAGACCATCTTACACTATATTAAAGTATTTAAAAGTTTAACGACATTCATTTCCTATTTCGACATATTTTTCATATTTTACACAATTGTAAATATTCCCAAACGTCCTGTCTGAAATTTCCCCATGGTCTTCCTCGCATTTGTGTTTGGTTGTGCGTTTTTTGTTTTCCATTTTTAGCCAAGGGATGAACTTGAACGTCAGCGGATCGCCTTGTTTATAAACTACCGACATAAAAGTAGCTTCGTTCTTGTTTTATTCGGTTTCGTACGGTTGGCAAAATAAACAGTAAGCCGACGGATATGGGGATTGGTAAGGCCATAAATATAGCCTCTATGAAGTTCAGTTTCAAATTTATATATTTTTTTAAATGAAATGGAGTAAACGTGTCGGTCAGTTCAATCACACGGTGGTGAGTGATACGCCTGACCATGACAGATGTAGTGTGGAAGGGAATCAATAGCAATAGCTAGTCACTATCATATTTAATTGGTCTTCGGAAAAAACACTAACATACAAACAACGATATACTGCAAACTAATTACCAACAAATATTCTCCAAATAATGATGGCATATAAATTATAAAAGAAACGTAAGACGAAATTCAAATATCTCGCTGTTATATTTCAAATGAGTCATATTTGATCTTTCGATATATCATAAAACATTTTTATATGAAATATAAAACCACGTTTTGCTCTTATTAATGGCATATATATTGCTTTTTGTTTTTAGACAAAGTCACTTTGTCGTGAAGTCGATAAACACAATGTTCATAATAATAATAATAAACTTTATTTTCAGATCGGTATCCATATTTACTAGTTACTAGCAAAAAATGAGTCTAGTTTATTGAAATATATAAATAAATATATACTATATTTTATTAAATGAAGCACTAATTAGAAGTGTGAATATGTATGATATTAAATTAGAGTCAATGACCATAAATATTTACACCTGTTAAGTAGGTATTAGTAAGAAACAAAGAAGAATCATGAATGTGTCATTATAGAGTTTGTCCTTGGACAGTCGGTTCTTATTTGCGGTTTTCCTATAACAGGAATGGCTTTGCCTAAAATAATGTTTGCGACATCATATTGTAGACAAATTTAAGGAAAATGTATGCTGTGCAGGGTCTAAACAAAGGTCTGTGACCTACAGTGTGGCGTGGGGCTGATGATGATGATTCATAAGATAATACGACCCATGTGGTGAAATTGGTTGAGATGTCGGCTCTTACTCCAAGGGTTCGATATAAGCAGTACAAACATTTGTGTGCATGAATTCATCAATCATGTCTGTTTGTAGCGGTTTGGGAGTTTTCTAGTATAATATTTAAAACAAAAAAATATGTTTATCAGTTGTTTATTACCCATATTACGTCGAATGCTTAGTTTCGTACTAGATGTCAGTGAATATTTATTTATTTTATTATATGTATATATAAAAAAAAAATAACTTCTATATATAACTTCTTATATAGGTGTCTTTCTAACTAAAAAATATGTTTAACTCGCGACATTTGAAATTAAAGCAGATTGTAAAACGTTGCTGAATTGGAGGTATAAAAGTGGATTAGGAGATGTTAAAAGATATCTCTGAAATCACTGAAAGCTCGATGTTTTTCTTTGCCATTATCTAACACAATTTCAACGATACTTATGCCAACTTCACGCTGTTTACTATAAGAATATTAATCAATTATTTATATTAACACAGGGCTCTTCAGTTTGCCCATTTAGGGATCAAAAACGTCTAACGCATTACAATTATTACATTCCATTGAAGTCAAGACTGGTTCAGTAAATAAGGTTTGTATACATGACTCGGGTACAAAGGCATCGTTCAACGTATTCAAAGACCTTAAAAAGAGTAGTAACATAAAATAATTAAACACATCGAGATCTAATTAGGAAAGTGGAATCGTATCTTGTAAAATTTTACTCAATCCCGTTGTAAGTACACTGTTTATATATTTTATCATCATCATCATTACATCCTAATTAAGTCCACTGCTGAACGAAGGCCTCCCCTTATGATTTCCACGCGGGCCGATCCCTTGCAGTTGACATCCATCTGCTACCTACCACCTTAACCAGGTCATCCGTCCATCTGGTTAGTGGTCGGCCTACGCTTCGCTTTCTGTTGCGTGGACGCCACCTGAGAACCTTTCCGCCCCATCGGCCCCTATATTTTATACTATGATTTTACTGTAGTTATCACCTTGTTCTGTTATATATATCCAGGAGCGGTCAATAGATTTCTATTGTGTCTCGATTTGATACAGTTGAGTTATTATACATACTGTGTTTGCGCGTTTTAATATAAACTTATTATTATAAGACACTCTCATTACCACAGCTAACAAAAAGCCTAGCACCCTTAAGCCCGTATTTTAGAACGAGACTCAACTATGATCTTTACTTAAATTGAGTTAGAAAAGGATGGTGTTATTTATCGTATAGAGCCTATTCCTTTCTTATCGACTTAAGTGAAGACAACGTTTGAATCCATTCAAGTAAAGAAAATACAATTATATAAAGAAAGTAAGTAATAATTGATGAGAAACAT
The DNA here is from genome assembly GCA_019425675.1 of Leucinodes orbonalis. NCBI lineage: Eukaryota > Metazoa > Arthropoda > Insecta > Lepidoptera > Crambidae > Leucinodes > Leucinodes orbonalis. The sequence continues at coordinate 12,236 of PQWD01011701.1, forward strand.
GACTATTTATATTTGATAGAAAATACCAGCAACAAACATTAACCTTTATTGATAGGAAACAAACTTACACGTATAGACGTATTAAGCAGAGAAACCACTTAAGATATAAGATCATCATCAGCTCATTAAACGTCCCCACCGAGGGGCACAGGCCTACCCGTATAGGGTGATTAGGCCTTAGTCGTCCACGCGGGTCCAGTGCGGTTGGACGACTTCACACACAACCTTGAATATCTTCGCAGCGTGCATGCAGGTTTCCTCACGATGTTTTCCTTCACCGTAAGAGCGTCGGTGGCCAATGGTGTGGACTGTCGCCTTCCTACCGGGAGGGCTGAGGTTCAAATCCCGGCACGTACCAATGTGTTTCGAATTTTCGAAATATATGTGCGTTATCCGACGCTCTTACGGTGAGATGATGAATTCTACTAGCGTAATAAGCTTTAAAGGTCAAAAGCACTCGATCGAATACACAACCCTAACCAAATAAATTGGCATATTCGCAAACTCTTTACTTGTTGACCGTAATTCAGTGATATACCTAGTGATCCGGGTACACCTGCCGACCTCTGGATCTGACCGGTTTCAATGTCAAACGCAACAAGCCCCTTAAATAGGTACCCATTGCGTAATTTTGTAAGTAATATGTGCCTCAATATAATGACGGTTGACATTCGAGAAAAGCGAGATCGAGTGTGAGACAATAGCCATTTAAGTTTAAAGTTACACCATGCCGCAATAATAGCAATGACATAAGTTAAACCATCAATGACATATTTGCAGTCATCATCAGCGTATTATGCGTCCCCATCGAGGGGCACGAGCCTACCGAATAGGTGTATATGTGTGTAGTCGTCCACGCGGGCCAGTGCGCATTGGCTGACTTCACAAACAACCTTGAAATTTCTTTTGAGTCGTTTATTTTAAATAATAATCGCTAACTGAGGGGACGATTCTACGATTTCCTATTGTACCTCGATGACAATAATAGAAAAAAGAAGTATCCTGAAGACACTTTTACAGAAAGGGATTATATAGTTTTAGTCATAGACCCTAGAGGACAGAAAGTCACAAGGTTTTAATTTTTTCGGAAAGAATTGTTGCTGTTGGCTTTATCAGCTATACCGGGCACGTGGCGAACGTAGAATATAATCGTACAAAGATAGAACAAAGGCATAAGACAACTTCATACATAGAATCAAACAAAGGCATAAGACATCTTCATATTACGAGTAGATTGCTATTAGTATTTAATAACAAATAGGTAATAAATCTCATAGCTTGGACCACTAGACCACATAGGCCGTAGTAAAATAATACAGATATAGAAGTTCATTAAATAAACCGAAGATAAAGTAAGCTTTTATGATGAAATTGTTGTTAAACAAACGGAATATGATAGCAAAAATCCTTGACTCGTGCCTGATACTCATGAGAAATTTAGACAGTATTCCCACAACTTGTATTTTAAAGCCAACATTAATTTACTCATGTGATTTAACTTTCTGGTTCCGCAATCGATGTTAAGTTATAATTAACACGAGAGGGGTTTTTTGAGTTAACAAAGCATGAAGGAATACACAGAAACTTTTTGAAGAGGCTCATTGATAAATTGACAAGCGAACATAAAATCTATTTAATAAGGGTTTCTTGCTACAGTTTTCTTTTGTTGTATACTTATCTATTTATTAGCTTATTAAGTAACAGTACAGAGCCCAGGCCTTCTCACTCAGCATACAAATTAGTTTTGACGACCACCATGATAACAATTTTGATAAATGCTTTCTTTCGTTATATACAACCAAATGCGATAGACTATTTGCCATCGAGAATGAATATTTTAACTCATTTCATAAATCGTAATAAGCCACAGCAAAACATCTACTAACTTAGTCTCCATTCGATGCATATCAAATGTAACATCACAATTTGATAATACGCCCTCAGTAGTTCCATCTATTTAGATGATAGTATAATACACAAAGAAACCAAACCCTTTTTTGTCTGTCTCGGAGGCAATGCTCTTGGCAGGGTAAAAAGAACTTGTCCGGCCCACGAACCTTTGTTGTGATGGTCAGTGCCTCATGCAAAACGAAAATAAAAAAGTATCAAACAGGTCGCAGCGGGTCCGACCAGTTGGACAACTTTAACCACTTTTCCGATCCCTTCTCATGGCAGGAGTTGTTTGCTGTCGACTAAAAGCATGATGTCCATATTGCTTGGACATAAAGTTCAATTTATGCAGTTTTAGTTTTCTGAGGTGTTCATTTTATATTGTAATAAAGCTGGGCTATGATTTAAAGGAGTTTCGATTTCTTTAGGAATTTGGTAGTCGGGATAGTGTGGAGATATGGATGTGTCTATTATATCAAGGTCAGTAGTTAAAATAAATGGTTACAAAGCCATAGAAGAAAGCCGTACATAAATTTAGAAAACACAATTAAATAATAACAATAATCTTTCTAGCACTAATTACTTATTTTAAAACTTAACAGACATAGTTTAAAAGTATATATTTGCAGCCAAGATAAAACAACTGTTTTAAGTCTGTGGATCGCAAATATTTATCTGGCAACAAATAATAATAAGCAAGTTTTCTGCTATTAAGGATAATAAGACTGTAGTAGGCAAATATGATACTTTTGTTAAGGATCGCATAGTTTATGAAATAGTTTGTAATAATAGTTATCTGATAGGCATGACAAATGAATTTATGTTTTAATTCAATTCAAAAATAAGTTTGCGTGTATCAGAAGAAATTTATTACAAGATACAAGAAAAACCTTACATTTATAAATAACAAGCCATCAACCCGTGGTGCAGTAACCAGACATTCTTTCAAGGCCAACAAAACGACCAGAAAACATATGGAATAAAAAGATACTAAAAGTCGACCAGTCCGACGGGAGCCTATCGCTAAGAAGACTTCCTTTATTTCGCCTTTTGAAATAAGAGCAACGTGGGTCGACAGAGGTCAACCTACGCTGGTGAGTAATACGGCCAATTTACGTTGCGCTCTCACGCGCGTGCGGTGTCGTCTTTTTAGTTCTGAACTAAGAATGTGTTTAAGGGCAGGGTAGGTCCCGACTTGCTGGTGGTACAGTCACCCCACAAAGGTGTTGTGTGGTCACTGACCATGTACGAGAATAGCGCAGATACCTGCTCCCTCGCAGGCTGTTCTTGTGACGTCACAGAGCTGTACTCGATTTACTGGTACAAGTACAAACACGAATACCGCGCTAAAAATACGTAACGTGCAAGATAAGTTTTTCATTATCTTTTATCCGGTTAAATTGTCGGTTATGAAGGATAAAAAGTGTCCGTAATGATCACAAGTCATATTAAGGCCACTTACGTGCCTCTTGCAGGCAAGATAGGATAAAAGGCAGGACAACTAAGGAGTATATTTTACTAGCATATATCAACATTTTTAGCATATGTTATTTTATACATATAACCATATATATATATAAGTACAAAACCAAGACCTACGCGTCCAGTTACTTGTAGCTAAAGTGGGTATCAATAATTCATCCAGAACTACAAGTACATGTGTTCTCAAAAATGACTTCTAAAGATTCACGGGGATATCAATTTTCAAATTATTATTTTCATATATTTTTGTTTACATAGAAATATTAACAATCCCTGATGGCATCAAGACCATTTTTATTTTTGAATTCATTCACATCGTGTCTGAATAGAACCGAAATTTCGTCGTAAGTCAAATCTACTAAACCAACGAAATTTAAGTAGCAATATAGGAGTGAAAGCACTTAAATGTTAAATACGCACTTACACCCTTTTACGGCGGGGCGTCCGTTTAAAAAGGTATTTAATGTAAGCGCGACCGCGGAGTCTGCGACATTATCTACCACTTGTTACGGAGTGAGTTGTTAAGTAAACTGGGCTAAGTACGAAATGTTACATTTTGATATGCCGCTAGGGTTGACACTTGACAGTAATGTTAGATTTGCATTTGAGTAATTTTATTTGTCACATGTATACATCATAAATGTCAAATTGGATTCGTCCCGGGCAAAGTTTTTGTTTAATATTTGAGACACTGAAGGAATTATTTCTTTCTTAAGCGAGAGCATGTGTAGGTTTTTGTTTTCTAAGCTGTGATAGTAGCCGGAACCAAGGGCTTAATTGTTTTTCGAAGCATGTATGGACTACTATTTTGAGAGATAATATTTTAGGACACCCATCTTATGACCGACCATTACTATAATATAACTTGTAGTCTTGATTTGACTAAATTTAGCCATCGAACATAATTAAATAAGTAACTTATCAAGTACCATCAAAGTTCACGACGTCACATATTCAGTTAGTTTACAAAGTTTTAAATAAACGTCAGATCAATAAATTTGAACTTGACATTTGAAACTAGAACTGGAAGGACATATATAAATAACTTTGATATAATGGATTTTCTTTTATGCGTAAAAGAACAACTCGGAGTACTGGGACGCCTTAGCAGCCCTTAAGGGAAAATATAACCGACTAGCTTTTGCCCGCGGCTTCGCTCGCATTAAATTCGGGATAACACGGTTCTTGCATTTATCACTATACATACGATTTCCCCTCCCTCCAACTTTGAAGGTTTCGGGGTCAATTTCAGAATTTTTTTAGTAAAAAATATGTTATAGTGAGCTAACCTTAAAAGATAGACATGCTGTCGCGGACTTTTTTGTAGACCATTAAAAGCAGAACAATACTCTCATACATGTCTTTTGTGTAACTTTAACCGTTTACGCAGCGTACGCAGCGGAAGCTCCAAGTATGAAAAAATACCCCCGATTTTGAAACATTCTTCATTGCTGCTCCGCTTCTATTACTCGTAGCGTGATGATATATAGCCTATAGCCTTCCTCGATAAATAAGCTATCTAACACTGAAAGAATTTTTCAAATCGAACCAGTAGTTCCTGAGATTAGCGCGTTCAAACAAACAAACAAACTCTTCAGCTTTATATATTAGTATAGATTAATAATTATTATTTTCACGAAAATAATACTCAATTAATCAGCAATCTGTTGCACCTTTTTCACATTTTGTAGGTTTGTTAGTTTATATGTTTATTATATTTATAATTAAAATAATCTCGAAATAAACATATAGTTTCACGAACATATGAATATAAACAAAAACTACATAAGATGCAAATATTTTTTTGTTTGAAAGAAATGACAACCCTAGCTGCTGACGTCACGGGATTTATCACCCAACGAAATTAACCTTAAGGCGACGTCGAGATTTATATGAAGGAAATGAGCTAAGTATTTTTGAGCCCAGTTTCACTTCAGAAGATTCAAAGCAGGGAATTTTAGCGATTCGTCATTTCAATGGTGGTTTTGAAATTCCACTTCCATTTTGGGAGAGGTTTGAGAATAAAAATATGTATTGAGTCAAAAGTTAAGTGATAGGCGTACGGTCAATATTATTTGCAACATTTGTATGTTGATAACGCTTCCTGTTATGGCTTTATGGTGATAAATTTCTATACATTCCAGGACATATGAAAAACAAATCGTTCTGAAACACTTGATCGAAAATTGGACTGTTAAAAACGTTAACCTAGTCAAGACTTTATTACACAAACAATAGCGTTTCTATTATGTTTTCCGCTGACCATTCGAGCGAAGTTGCTCCAATATGTGTATTTATTTTATCATCTTAAACAACGGTTGTATTACCTCCAAAACAGAATGTGTTCTTGAAATATTTAATTATACATGCTCGCACGGCATGACTTTCGCTCTCGTCCGTTACCTTAACACAGATACATGCGGCATTAACTTGTACAATCAAATATTCAGTCCCCGTCAGATCGGTACATCGAGAGCAGATTTGTAATTCAAAAATCCAAAGTTAAACCTAAGCTTTTGAATTTTAACTTGATTTACATATACAAATGACTCATCTGTCGGTTCGTTATGGTTTACTGGAAGGATTTAGGGTTGTCGATTGCGGTGACATTGTTTTTTTCTTTTTTTTACATTTTAAATTACTCGTAAGAAGGCAAACGTGGAAATGGGTCACTTCAAGGAAAGTGACCTATGGACACTCGCAACTCCGAAGAAGCAACGATAGTATTTTTAAGTATGTTATTTACATTAAATTCTGTTTTACTTTAATTTTCTAAACTGCTTCCATGTCAGTTGTGCTTGTCGTGGCAGTTTGTAATTAAGGCATCACTACTTGGTTGTATCGCTTACGTATGTATATTGTCAATGTAATAAGTGTATGTCTTGTAAACTGTCCTAAATAAATAAAAAAAGGGAAAAGTATACGAAGATGGAAGGTTTTAGACTTACGGTAATCTTATTTTTAGAACACAGAATTATCGTTATTAGTCTATAGGTTTGCCTTCTACTATTGTCGACTCGATATTGCACTGTTTAAAATGTTATATAAAGCATTAAGATTAAACACCAAATGAAAAAAGCTTAGCAAAGTTTAGGTACTTTAATGATAAAATGTGGTATATGGAAAAGTGACAACTAGTGACAGCCCTATCGTAAACTCGAACCAAAAATGGAAATTCAAGACTAATCACCATAGCCGGATTCTCAATTCATTACAAAAAACAGAATTTCAAAGGTTGAATTTGAGACAAACGACATGTTACTTACTCGTCAAAAAGAATCGCCCATCCAAGTACTAACCTCGCAAAGGATGCTTAATTTTTTTAATTGGTTTCTACATGTTAATGTTACTTGAGCTGCACACTAAAATATTCGTTGCATTTCGTATATCGACGCCAAACAATCATTATGCCAGCGAGATCTCCGAAACGAAACCGAAAAATGACAGAATCCACGCATTAGCATATTGGATGAATGGACGGAAACGGGTATTTTGAACAATAGATTCCTGGAAAAGGTAATCGGAAACGAGGCTAGGCCATTTCCTAAAATAATAATGGCCGCTTGCATTTATTATTTATTCGTGTTTAGAACGTCTCGATTCCAAATTCAAAAATCATTTGGAATGCTTTTGAATTTTAAATAAGGTATTTAAATACCAATTATATCACGTCATTTTTATACGATATTCATATACATACAAGCTGTGCCCGCGAGTTTAGCTGCGTGAAGTATGAAAAGCCAGCATACAGTTAGATTTATTATTAAGAATTCAGGTAACAAAACTTATTTTCTGTATTTGTCCTTACATACAAAGTAAAAGTGAAAGCAATAGACTAGAAAATCAAATGACTTTTTTTGCTACAAAGTGTACATACAGTACGGTCAGGACGCTCAACTAATGGTAACTGGTACGCCCGATTATGACAGAGCGGCATTGAACGAAAATTAACAACTGATTGACAGTTATCATTCTCCATCAATGTCAAACTGCGCCCGTCACCTGAGACTTAGGTCTCTAAAACCCAGTTTACTAGCTACAGTGCCCTCATCCCGAAACACAGAAGTCCAAAACACTCCTATTACCCGGGACGATTCTGGCACTGCGGTGGTACCTACCTAGACGACTCAGTATAGTGTAACACTCAGCTGATGCCAATTAACCTATCAATACCATATCGATGCCTTATAGCAACCATTGCCACAAGCGTTTACGTTAGCACTTTATCGCACTAAGTCGGCATGACACATCATATGAATCAATACCAATGTGGTACTCGTTACGTATTGCGACATAGGTCTAATTGTTTATGTATCGTACATATAAACGTTATCGATAGTTTACAGAGCACTGGGCATGGATGGATTAATCGAGAGCAATTAAATCATTCGCTATTCCGATGTCTTCTTACTAAGAAGCAGTTAACCTAAATTATAATTATTTGCAGTGCATTGGGATGTATTTTTTATCTAAGATGCGTTTTATTTTCTTTTTATTCGTTTTATACTTTACTGCACGTTAAAAAAAATTCAAAAGACAATAATATTCAGTACAATGGGCGACCTTTTCGCACAAGGCGATTTCTTCCAGGCAACCTTAGGATGGAGAAAAAAGAAAAATATATAGAGGGGAATTTTTGTGCACTTGAAATTTTACATAGAATACCAACTAATAGAACATATGTGAACATTTATAACGGAAAGTTATCATCTGACCTAACTTAGATATTACCCAGGACTAATGACATAACATCGTTTTCGGTGACCCATCTCATACCAGTCCTCTCCGTTGCATACCTTGCACAATAAACTGAACGCACTCATCTGTTGCTAAGGTGTATCCAACCAAGCCCCAATCCATTCACATATAGTAACACAAACATACGTACAAACCGACAGTTCTATATCAGCAACGTCAGTGCCTACGTGAGTGAACGCAGGTTTTGTTACTTTGTTGCTCTAATGTATTCGTAAGACTTCTTAATATATTTAATAGTAAGCTTTAACGTTATTATGTCTAGAAATACTAAATAATTACTTAATGGTGGACTCGATACTGAGTCGTCTAGATAGGTAACACCGCAGTGCCAGATATCGTCCCTTGAAACAGGAGTGTTTTTCACTTTAGTTTCGGGATGAGGGCACTGTAGCTAGTAAAATTACCGTGTGTAAGAACAACGTGATAAAAACAATAAGCACTTAATGTATGTGCCGACTCTAAAAAACCGTTTATTTTTGTATTTACAAAAAAAAAATTATAGATCGCTACTAGCAATAAGACTGCCTAAATTGCATTTTTTTTTTCAATAACTGTTAACCCGTTAAACATCGCTCACGGATTGAGCTTAACACTCGATTTTCTAATAGTGGCGGTTAAAGGAGTAAACTTGTATCATTTTTGTGTGCAATACTCGTATAAGAATTATATCTAACTATCTGTATAAAATATTTTATTCGTCTTATTTATTCATAGTCCATGTTCTTAGCTCAAGTTGAGACCAGATGGTGCTGTTTACATATGCGTAGATATTTATTATTATAATTATTCATTATCAACAAGCTAACTCTCTAACTCCCACACCCGGTCATGGAAGTTAGCTTAGAATAAACTACTTAACAATATAGGAAATATCAACATACGCGTAGTACATCAGTACAAGCAACAACAAGGGAAGGTTTAATTGTCAAATCTGAACCTTAATGCGTACTCTACAAATCGCATTTTCAAAATAACTCCAGTCAAGCGCCCGTATTCACTGAACAAAGGATCAGGCTAGTTCAGTACATCAAGAGAATGCCCCACCGTTGATTAATAATCCACTGGATATACCGCGTTGGGAATAAAAAAATGACACGTCACGTCATCCTGGGCCCGAATCAAGGCTCTATTCAGTGACAATAGCATTACGAACACCGCAACAAACTGATCTTTATCTCGTGGGAAATTGAGTTCACTTTCGCCTATATCAACCCATACCACCGGTAAACTGTTCCGGACTTTATTTAGTGGAAGCTAAGGTGTGTATTTGTACGCATTATGAATGATGGAATTCCAAGATGGCGGAGAAAGGATGCGTTGTATAAAAAATACGGATGGCCGCGCGCGGGCGACGTTCAACGGTTTCTCGGGACTTTTGTCAAAAATTTAACCCATTGGTAGCTGATGTGGAAAATATCAAGCGATCGGGAAGTGGAGCGGGAGATCATAAGTCAAATTTAATGTTCGACTGGTTGTGTGCCCTCTTAGGGGAACAGGTTATGACGTCGACTTCGGTGGTATCTTTAACATATTTATTTGAACCTCTCCACAAGACAATATAATATAGAAAAATCTATTCTACAGATGCTATAATAAAAAGGTAAATAAACCAATCATAGTTAGTTGAACCCACAGACATCAGAATATACATTAGACTGGACAAGCCGCCAAGTTTATAGGCAGTCCCAGTGTCGCAATTTCTTTTCGGTTCTTATCTGTGAAAAGTTATTATATTTCTTGGTAAATTTACTGATTCATTGCGATGATGGCATGTTACAATTGCACAGGATGGCATTTTGGAAAAAATCGGTAATTTCTTCTAATATTCGTGCGTCTTGGCTCGCCTCACAGAGCGTAAACTGGTAGCCAGTGTATGCTCGTTGAGCTTACAGTTGTCGCACTTTAAACGCGGCTTGCCCCATCTCCTGTATTGGGAAATCTGTGGTTGAACCAGTTGAAGCGACAGTAGGCGGGTCACATATGTTGCAGGGCCGATGGCTGTTAGAACAGACGACGTAGGTCTTTTAGTCCGACGAACTAATGACAAACGAAAGGTTACTTGTGGAGGCTGGTGAGTAAAACGAAGGGCTGGGTATCAAGCACATAATGGGATATCAAAGTTTGTCATGCAAAGGTCTGTTAAAGGTTCAAAGGCAAAGAAGCCAATTATATTGGAGCAGACAAGTTCTGGAATCCATCAATCAGCAGTCAGCACTCTTGGCAAGAGTAGCGTAGGACCGATAAACAACGTAGACAATATGTTAGCCGTTACCATCTTAATGATATTAGGAAAATAGTTCAAATATACAATATGGCTATTTGTAAGGACCAATTGATCTAATTCATTCAATAAATACTTGCCGAGTACTTGTAATATCAGACGTATTGCTTAAGCAGTGACGTAGTTTTAATCGCATTAACTAGTATTTCCTTGTAACTAATAATAGTAGTTTTCCTTTACTAGGTCATTACACGTTTATTGTGATCTTGCTAAGATTAAAAATAAAGTTTTTTGTATTTTTCAAAGCAATCGCTTTTTTAATCACAAAGGTGAATAATAAATGTCTCCCCGTGGGATCGAACTTACAAAACTCGATTCACGCAGCGATCAGACTAGCCACGGAGCTTACAGAAATTACAAAAAAGCAACCTCGTCTTTTTTTTTCGAGTTAAAACTGAATGTTAATGTTAGCCATACAAAATATATACGACGTTCTTAAAAATATCATGTCATATCATTATCAATTAAAGTGATGTTACGACTTAAAAGGTTAATTCAGTAACTGAGTAACGCAACTCTCCAAAGCACGCTACGCCACTATTCTAATTACTATATATATAAGGTCCTTCTTCCTTCTCAACTTTGCAGCGCCCTTATTACAGGGTCTAAAATGTTTTGGTCCACCAAACCACTTTACCTACATTTAAAGAGCAATAAAAATTTGAGTATTGAGTACCACCTTATGTTTTAATTACCACAGGTTTTTCAAAGTTAACTTATCATAAATAACCACAAATAGCATCCAAATTTCATTTAAACGAGCCGCTGTCTCTTTCCTTTATTGTGAAAGTGAAAGAGACGTGTTACAATAAACTGTCAGTTTTATGAATAAGGCGATTAACCTACTTCCGAGCTGGTGGGTGGAGAACTGTCATATACAACCTTGTACAGAGAACGGTATGTCATTACTCATTACCTATAGTTATTTCGGTATTCTAACTTGATATCAACCTTCGAAACGTATGTTTTAAATAACTAAATAATAAATAAATATCCACTGACATTCACACAGCGCCATCTAGCCCCAAGTTAAGCGTGAAGCCTGTATTATGGGTACTAAACAGCGGATAAGCATACTTATATATTTTTTTTGTAAATACATATTATACACCCAGACCATTACAAACAGACGTGTTCATGCATAAAAAAGTATGTACTGCACAGGGATCGAACCCGGAACCCATGGTGTTGCAGCCGACGTCTCAACCGCAACACCAAATGGGTCGTCAAAATGGGTGGATTTTATTTTAAAAAGGCTCATTGTACTAGTATGGAAGTTCGAATGCGTACATAAATCTTGCTTATAGCTTATTAGCTGGCCGGTGAAGCTGGCCGCTGTAAAAGACAACAGTGCCACAGTGGAATCCAGAAAAAAAATCTTACCAAGGCGTATTAACCAAGCCATGACAGATAAGGTAATGATAGACTTATATCTAGTTTCTGGGCTGATACATGAGACAAGTAGTTAAAATAACACACCGGTACACTAAACAAAGACTAGCCACGTGGGAAATAAAATGAATGCACTTTAGATCCTTAAAGCGTCGTCTTATGAAATTTAAAACCCTGAATGGACACGAAATTGCTCTTGGTATCTTCATAACACCCATTCTCGGATCACAAAAAACTTGTAACTCAAATTGACCCGGCCGGAAATCGAATCTAAGATTTATTGCTCTTGTCAATACCATACTCAAAAACCTTGTTCTATAAGAACGTTTCATGGAAACGCTGATATTACTGTTGCCATCTTGATCATTCTTATTTTATATGTTGGCATTTTTTACGTCCAACGTCATAGTCATGTCACGGAAATCCCTTCACTAAGCAACTGCAATTGTATCATATACCTTGCTGCTTCAGTTAACGCGGTCAATTAACCCGATCATACATTACCAGTAATATGAAAGCAACAAATCGCGTCCACCGTTCTAGGTGTACTAGGTCAAATGGAAGTGGCACGTTTACGCAACACCTTATATGCATAATGCAATGATGACTCCAAATTCGTTCTAGCCGTTGTTAGGTCAGACTAAGAAATTAGAACGTGCATTGACGTAATAAAAGTGATACTAAATGCTGTTACTGAACGTGACGGGCCGAAACATACGGTTCAATTTCGATATGTTAAGCTCGATGTCTACGTGTATGCGGAAACGATGAGTTTTAGTGTGACTTTTTCAGTAATTTTAAGTGTGTATAACTATTTGTCAATGTTATAAGTAGTAAGTTCTAGCAGGAGTGTCGAATATTGTTCAGGTGCTTTGAAATATAAAATAATAAAGATATTGGCAAGGTATTCTGCACATAACATTAGATTATGATCGCAAGAGCCACACCAAAGTATTATGAACAATGTCCTGTTTTTCCTGGATTTCCGGCAGTCAACAGATACAAAATATAAAACTTAAATTATCCTCTAGAATGTAAATTTTTTTACAGTGCGTTATATTTATTGGAATACAAATAGCAAAATCAATAAAATAATCGATTTTTGGGTCTTAACAATTTTATGAATTACAATCATATAACTTTAAAGCAGGTGTTCTATAATGTGTTTACTAACTCCGCTGTAATAGATAATGCACCACAAAATACCAAGAACCCCTGCGACATTTACCGCAAATGTAAAGGCAATAATCAGCCGCAAAAGCTATAAATCCTTTATAGCTAAACCGATCACTCAATGCACAGTGCACTAACTGCACGTGTTAATATCATAATAAGGTCGTCTACAAATACGAATTGCGCAAGGTAATATAGCCTTTACTGGATTGTAATATTGTAAATAATTGCTTAACCCGGCTGCAATAAGTCACTCTTTGTTATTGAAATCCGAAGCGTCTGTGACACATAGTACGATATGTGAGACGAAATATTATATGGGTCTCGAATGTGAACTTTGCTATATGTATATAATTTACTATTAGATTCGTTGTATAGATAATGTATGTCAAGGATTCATATTTACTAAGGAGAGGTGGAGAAATCAAGCTGTGGTGACAGGATTGGAATTATCTTTAATTACTTGCCAAAGATTACACTTATGAAAATATATTGAATGAACAGTCAGGTCCACTCTTGGACAAACTTTATACAAATTACGCCCATCATTGACGGTAACTCACAGTACCTATCCTATCTCGGCCCTTAAAGGGACGTTAAAAAACAATTAAGTCAACTTATTTAAATCTATCAGCGCGCCGTTGCACACTAGAAAAGATCCAGTTCACGTGGGAATTCGAGGTTCATACAAAAATACTACCAAACTGTAACTGTTTTCATAAAAAAATTATATACCTACCAAAGTAGTGCGGGAAGGCACAGGCGTTTTCCAACACAGCATGGTTAGAGGTATATTTAATATTGTATATTAAATAATAAATTATTAATTAAATAATGTAACAAATATGTATAATAAATATGCTAGTAAATTACCGGGTATGAGGACCTGACATCTGTTGTCTCGAGTGACGGGCGCAGTGCGGCATTGATGGAGAATAATGTCTATCAGTTGTTGGTCTCCATCAATGCAGCTATGTCATGGTCAGTCATATATCTTAAAGTCAGGTGAGCGTCCTGATCGCCCCGAACACTTAGTAACATAAAAAAACAAGAAAGAATATGCTGAACATGTCTTGGCTCTGAAACAGATTATAGGCAGCCCGGACTCAGTCACAGACTTTCGGTCTGTCCTTCTGGTGCTGACTGGATGTGAAACCATTGTTAATCCTTCCTATTGACATCCAAGAATCCTGATAGGTTTTATGCCAGTAAATTAAGTAAACAAAATAATAGTAATCTAGTAATGTTCAGTGATGGTATTGGTAAAAGTATGGATTCGTGATATACTCACAAAACAATCGACAATAGTGTTCCGAATGCAGTCACAGCACATACACCTATTTCGAATGAGCGTTCCATTTACTAAACAAAAGAGTACAAACTGTACTCTTCGGCGATTCGTTTTTGATCGCGGATAGCGTATCTACCTTCTATATACAGAATATCATTGCAGTCTTATTACAAAGTTAGTTCAATGGAAAAATAATATCCAAGTTCCTTGTTCAACAGGCAATAGTGACGTAGTGATGCGGAAGTATTGTAAGAATATCTTAAGTAAATGAGGAACTAGCATTCACTCAATTCAGCCCTGGCCGACTAGAAGAATAGAATTGAATTAATTTACAAGAAACTCGATAGATTAGATAGAGAGCGTCGGTGGCTCAATGGTGTGGACTGTCGCCTTCCTACCGGGAGGGCTGAGGTTCAAATCCCGACACGTAACAATGTGTTTTCGAATTTTCGAAAATATATGTACGTTATTCGACGCTCTTACGGTGAAGGAAAACATCGTGAGGAAACCTTCATGCACGCCTGCGAAGAGATTCAAAGGTTGTGTGTGAAGTCGTCCAACCCGCACTGGGCCCGCGTGGACTACTAAGGCCTAATCACCCAATACGGGTAGGCTCTTGCCCCTCGGTGGGGACGTTTAATGAGCTGATGATGATGATGATGATAGATTAGTATCTAAGTGAAATATTGTATTATTTTCTATTGAACAACTGTGCCTCTCTCACTCTTCAACCTATCGCAGTCCACAGCTGGACATATGTCTCCCCTATTTTGTGCCACATATCCCGGTTCTGCCCTTTCCTCATTCAGCCTCCACCAGCGACTTTTCGCAAGTCGTCGGTCCTTCGGGCCGGAAGGCGTCCTACGCTACGCTTGCCAAATAACTGTGCGTTATGATATATTAAAATGACTATAAAATTGAATCAAACATCTGTTGTCTCGGGCAACGGAGTATGGCATTGATTGAGAATAATAATTGTCGAGCAGTTATTGGTCTGCTTCAATGCCGCTTTGTCATGATGGTCGTATCACTTTTCATCAGGTGAGTGTCCTGACCGTCCTTGTACACTTTGTAACATAAATAATTCTGTAACATAATATATTTTGTTGACCCATCAACTGAACGACCATTTCGATAGATGATTAACTTAACAGAACGTCATTTGGCAGGCATAAGTCATTTAAAACGTTAATAGGCATGGCATTGTTGCAATTTATTAAAAACATGTAAAATAATGTTACGAGATATTCCCAACCGCCATATCTGCTACATCAGTCTGCATCCTCAACGCGAACAAAGACATAAACCGACTGATAAACGATGTAACGCATTGATTACGATCTTCCGTTTCCCTCACACGTGCTTCAGACGTTCTGGCTAGAAAGAGATGCGAGTACATACCAGAATCGAGGTGGTGCAACAAAGTTGTTATGAGGAATGCAAATTCGATTTTCACTTATCACTGAATATACAACAATACTAACTGTATAATATTTTCTTCTTTTTCTTTTCTTTTTTTATGGTGTAACTGGTTGAGATGTCGGCTCTTACACCAAGGGTTCCGGGTTCGATCCCCGGGCACTACAAACATTTGTGTGCATGAACATGTCTGTGTGTAATGGTCTGTGTGTTTACTGTGTATAATATCATAATATGTATGTATTTACAAAAAAGTGTATATAAATATGTTTATCCGTTGTTTAGTACCCATAATACAGGCTTTATGCTTAATTTGGGTCTAGATGGCGCTGTGTAAGAGTGTCTGTAGATATTTATTTCATCGCCTGTTCTGAACAAAAAAGCTGACCTATCAATGTAATACCGTTTTAAGAGATGGTGATAACTACACTGGTCTGCGTGACGGAAGATTCACGACGCTTCTTATGAAGTTTTTTCACTGTTTCAAGTGTAACAACCGCGTATTTTTCCTCAAGTCGGCAGCCCTAACCCGGCTTTGCCGCCACAATCTCTCACGTGCGCCGCATTGTGAGTTGCGTAAGTGTTATAGAAGCAAATGACTAACGCAATGCACTTCGACTCTAAACACTGCTTCTAATAACATTGACAGGAATGCGGGCTGTTCTAGGATTTAGTGAAAATATACCTATTTATATACCTTCACTAAGTCCTGGATCCTAGAAGCACACGGTCCTGTTCACATAACATAAAAAAGGATGGACGGACGACCTGGTGAAGGTGAAGGGAAGCAGACGGATATCGACATTAGGTGAGGGCTTTATTTGGTAGTGAAGATTCATTAAATTGGAATAATTACGATGATGAAGCAAAGTGTGAATGGACAAATCATAGAAGGACGAGTTGGTGTCAAAAGGTGATCTTAGTATTAATTGCTCACAAAAGAAGCCTTGAAATAGGTTAATAATTAAAGAACTTAAACTTTGAATTCTCTTAATCTTTAACCGAATTTCAACAAACTTATTAAATTACATAAATACGTTTATTCAGAACAAACCCCGTGTTGTATTAGTCCCCAATCTCCGCTTACCTGTAAAAAAGAATGCATTTATTAGCGAAACATTTAAAAGATTTAATAAGCATTAAGATATTGCCTATTCCAGTTTTGGTCATCATCAGTCTTTAATGTGCCTGTGCCCAGCAGTGGAATGTTACGGGAAAAAATTACACATAATCATTAATATCCACTGACATTCACAGCGCCCCTCTAGCCCCAAACTAAGCAGTAGCCTGTAATACGGATACTAAACAACGGTAAACATATTTATGTAATTTCTTTTTGTAAAAATATACATATTATACATTGAAACTCCCAAACCATTACAAACAGACATGTTCGTGCACACAAATGCTTGTACTGCCCGGTGATCGAACCCGTAACCCTTGGAGTAATAGTCAACGTGTCAACTATTACACCAGATAGGTCTTCAATAATAATATCAGTCACTAGTAGGTATTATTTAAACACATCTCATTATCATACACATTATGTTTCTATTCTACCAAAAGTTAAGTTTTGTTGAAAAACAACAGTCAAAAATATCCCCTTTTTCTATCACCAGTAGAGTCTACATCCAAAACAACAAGTAAACCAATATTTGTAAACATAAACCAGAAGCGGCAAGGTAATGCGGAGGCGTGTTGTTTTGCCCATGAATATTTGAACTGAGCCATCTAAGAAGGGTCAATATCGCGACCCCATATCGTCGCCAGAACCCTTTCCAAGATTAACAAGTCGAGGGAAAACACACAAGAGGTCTCTAATACTCATAAATAATTTGAAAATCAAGGAGTGGTAAATGTGGAGGAGACCTAAGCCCAGCAGTGAACTGCTGAGAAGAGACAGAGTTAAAAATAAGAAAGGAACTTTTAATGTTGTAATGGTCTAAATACAGACATTTGACCGGGCGAGGATGGATGAAGCCTGTCTAGAAACAGCATATTCACTCTTCCCTTGAAGACGGCCAGGTTGTACAATTAGATAAGAAAATAATAAAATAAAAATAAAGTAGGGTAGTTGATCGATGTGTGGATATCACTATATGGGAAGGATCCTCACGCAACGCCATCTAATACCAAACTAAGCATAGGTACTTATATAATTATTTTGTACATACAAACATGTTATACATAATAAACTCCCAGAACAGTACAGACATGTTCATTCACACAAATGCTCTCGAAAATTGGTGAAAGAGCCGACATGTTCAACCAATAGCGATTGCTTCAAGACCACCTACCCAAAACGTAATAGCACAGGGTTATGCATATTAACAAGAAGTTTCTTCTGCTTATATTATAGTTTTAAAACGTCATCAAAATAAATATTAATTTATTTTGATGAACATTTTGAAAGCAAAATTAACTTAACTAGAGTACTAAAATCATAAGGCAAACTAGTTAAAACTTCGACCCTAATTTTGAAGTCTTCAAAGACACGCGTACAAACTCTTGTACAAACAAGATTACTGAACTGCCGTTTTAGGTATAATATCACTAACACAAATGTCTACGATCCGAGACAATACAGCAAACAAGCTTACCCAACAACTAATAGTCGGGGAGCCGGCCGTATAAAAGTCCTATGGATCGGATACATGATCAATTTCTTTAATTTTGTCTGAGAAATCATAGAACATAGGCATTTTCAGGGGTGTCGACTTTTACGACACTCCTGAAAATTCCTGATTTTGCCCGCATACAAAATTAAGCTCTGACTTTCGGTTGTAATTCCAGACATTGTTATACCTATAACTCATAAGACACATAAAAACGGGAAATTAAGTATTCGATGAGTGTAAATGAGTTTTCAAAGGTCGACAAGGTCAATTCATTCACGAACCTGAATCGACCACAAAGATATTTTTTGCTTCCTTTGATAATGGTTGACTTCATCTCAGGGGTGACGTTTAGTCCTATGATTGCTCAGACTATATTTTTAAAATTGATCATGTACCTATTTGATCCACTGGATTTTAATAAGGCCGGCTCTCCGACTATAATAACCTAACACATTCTAAGAACTGTGACGTTGTTTACTCTAATAAAAACATAAAGAATCCCCACGGCGCGCATCCTCCTAACGAAAATGTTCCATGTAACGTAAATTATGTTCCAGAAACTTTTCAATTTCCCACGTGGTGTTCCCTGTCCGAGACTTAATCCCTGGACCGCGCACTATATTTATATGACCTCTGGTGCGTCAACCATTCGCCGGATCAACGTTAAGATCCAACATGGCCGCGGTTTTGGCGGGATCAGCGCGGGAAAATTTTAACGGTTTTATTTAAAATGATTTATTGTTTTGGACGTTGTTGCGTTTTTCATTTCAGGCTGTGACGTTGTTTATTAAGCTGTCCTAATGACCTTGATAATAGAATTAGCAAGATATACAAGTTTCGATGTCGTGGTTTTACGAAATTAGGATTTTTCCAAGACAAGTTAAATGATGTAATTATAAAAGGTGCAGGTCGAAATCCCGCCACGTAGCACCGCCTTTTCGTAATCATATGTACGCTCATACGGTGAAGGAAACCATCGTGAGGAAATCTGCGCACGCCAACGAACAAATTTTAAGGTGGTGCGTGAAGCTGGCTTATTCGCACTGGGACGACTAAGGCTATATACCCTATACGGGTGGCTCGTGCCCCTCGGTGGGGACGTATTATGAGCTGATGATAATAGAATTGATATTATTTAAGATTGAAATTCCTGGACAAACATTTCCGGGAATAAAGCGACTTTGAAAGATAGTAACTATCACAGATGTATTATATAAAGATATGCTATAATACATATACTTACTCAAAACTCGTTTTGGTCAACTTTCACTTTAGTTCACAGTACTAAATAAAGTGATAAGGCAGTTCCAGAAGGGACAGTGGACTGATAAATAATTTTGCACCCTAGTTAAAATGTTCAAACGATACATATTAAGAATCTCATAATATTTAGTAGTCTAAATGCAATCATATAATACAATAATTAGAGCTCAATAAAATTAAAGTTTTAGGGAAAAAGTGGGTTTTTTGGTACAAGCTAAGAAGTATGTGGGACTTTGGAAAAGATTGTCATGTTTAAGGCTGAAAAACGACCGATTCGCAACCCAGTGTGAAGTATTGAAAAATCGCCTAAATTGCCTTTATTTACTACACTAGAAACTCAAATGTTACATCATTAACGATTTAGGTGCTTTACGACTATAAAGTGAGTAATACTATTATAATTCAAGTTGAAATTCGCAAGTTGTTCTTGTCACGCCGTTGCGTTATTTAATCCAGTCTCCGAATACTAAATAGTAATGTGTGTTGGCTATTTTCCGAATCACAAGCGAGTTCAAACAATATTATGCAATATAGGAGTGAGTAGTGGCAGTTTAATATAAGGAAAGTTTGAGATCACTGTTTAAAAAAAGAAGGAACACAATAAAATTGAATGATGGATATATTTCATTATGACATAAGTACAAAAATTGAAACAATTATGAATTTATTTACAACAAAAACTCAATGATAGTTCAATTTATATTTAAGAGGACAAAAATAAACATCAGCATTTGTGCCAAGTTTAGGACAAAATAATTGATTGCATGTTTATTAACCAGGAGAATATCGTTAGGAATTGTTATTTATTTGTAGGATGTTAAAAAATATATATTATTTAAGCCATTTATTATAATCACCAAATAAATATGGCTTTGACTATCATTTATTACCTTATTTCTCAACTTTTAAAATTCGATCGAAAAAACCTCCCACAACCAAATGGACCCAATAATTGACGACTGCTACGGATCGGTCCATGAAGTCATGAGGCTCCGTTCAACAGTAAACTTATTAGGCTGTAATGATGACAACCCACTCGATTCACTATGTCATCTAGGTATTGCATTTGAATTTAGGATTGGTTCCCTTTGATATCTAAACGTCACCCAAAACCCTTTGACAGAGATGCGCGGTGCATCCGGCAGTGATCCGGAATGATGTAATCTGAGCGACAAACGCTTGGCTATTGCAATGGATATTGGAGTTTGAACATTTTTCGTTTGATAACCAAATGAATGATGAATTACGAGCCATCCGTTTATTTCTTAAGATGATTTAGGGAGTAGGGGGTTCGTTTTAAAGACTATCAGTTCTTGCGCAAAAAAGGAAAATAAATTGAGAGGTGATAAAAAAACAGTAAAAATATCTTACGTCGACACAATAGAAAATCTATGTGACGCTTTAAACTGTCTTTGGCGGTCAAAGGGTTAAGGTACCTATTGAATATCTTCAATGATTTTTGATTGTTGTAAATCAAAAGAATGTTTAGTGTTGTTTAGTATCCGTATTACAGGCTACTGCTTAGTTTGGGGCTAGATGGCGCTGTGTGAATGTCTGTGGATATTTATTCATTTCGAAATCTATCCAAAGAAACGTTATTAAAAAATCCTTATTATATCGATGATGCATTTATTCCCGTAGGTACCATGTTCACAAACAAGTATAAAACTTAATGACCTGTCTGTACCAAAGCTGGCTATAATCTGTGACAAACGATGGGATCGTGACGTCAGAGCCCTCATGCATAATAACCCCGCGCTGATAAGAAGCCTTAAGTTGGGCGAGCTCAGCTTCCTAAGCAACTACGTATTTAAGTCGCGCTATTAATAATTGCTGGAGTAATTAATTTCTGTGCAAGAAACCATTTTGGAGTTTACGTGGAAGCGTGGTTGGGGTGAGTTACCTTGTATGCGGGGTGATTTATTACGAAAACGGTTTTATTCAAACTTCGTTATGCGAGTAATATGTGTTCAATAAGTAAGGTAATACCACATATTAATGTGATTTCCTTTATAATTTGCAAGAGAAAATAGTTCGTATTCGTAACTTGGGAAATGTCCACTGAAAAATAAAGATGTATTTCGAAGACACGTCACAAAATTTCTTAGTCTCAATATGAAAATCTAAATGTTTACCCACTCATAGACAACATTATTTAATAAATAAAAATAGATGTCATTATTTAAGAAAGAATATTAAATATCATTATTTAACCAGATAAATTCCTCATCATCATCCTATAACATCCCACCGCAGGTACAATACCTTCACAGCATAGCCATGGTGAAATTGGGCCGTAGCCCAACACGCGGGCCCAATGCGGACTGGTGGGTGTTAACAACAAACATCTTAAGATTGTAGCTGGAACCGACAATTTAACGTCTCCGAAGAATCATCTTTCATTTCGGACGATCAGGTGATTCAGTCTGCTATGATTAAACGAACGCGAAAAAATCGTATGTCATTACAACAGACATCCGAATATACAATTAGACTGGACAAGCCGCCAAGTTTATAGGCAGTCCCAGTGTCGCAATTTCTTTTCGGTTCTTTCCTGTGAAAAGTTATTTTATTTCTTGGTAATTTACTGATACAATTGCGATGATGGCATGTTACAATTGCACAGGATGGCATTTTGGGAAAAAGGTATTTCTTCTAATATTCGTGCGTCTTAACTCGTCTCACAGAGCGTAAACTGCAGCCAGTGTATGCTCGTTGAGCTTACATTTGTCGCACTTAAAAACGCGGATCTAAAATCCAGCGCTCAGCGCACTAGAGATAAACAAAATTGCCGAATCATCGACAAAACCACAGAGCACAGACGTTATTAAACCATCGACACGGGCGCATCCCTGATTTTAGCATAACAAAGCGAGGGTTGGTCTGTCACCGGGCATTGTTTAACGGAGACGTTATTTAAATATGGCCGCCGGGACGCTTGTTTTTTACGTTTTGCAACGAAACCCGACCGTCCTACGTCTGGATGAGGTAAACGTAGACACGCCATCTGTTGTAGTTCGTCTCTGATATAGAAATATTGGATTCGAACTTAGTGTGGTAATTTTAAGGATCAAAATTCTAGGATATTTTTTTGGGTAGTGATAGTCTGGGTTTAAACGGCACACGTGATGTCGTTTAACGTGTTTATAGTGTCTGTGGACGTGTTTCAGGGCATGAGGTATATTTATTTCAAGAGATATGAAAGTTTACTTGTTACATTATATGTATGAAAACATATTACCATAAAAAAATTACAAATCTACGAAACACGAAAGCTTTTACAGTATTTGTAACAACTAAGTAACCCATATATAAAATATGTTTTTTTACATTAATAGAGAGTTTAATATTGGAAAATTTGCAATAAACTTCCACTGTTTAATACACATTTTTAAGGCTGATATTTTATTATTGTTATTGACATTATTATTAATTATTATTATTGCCAAGTTAAAAAGTGAACATCACCAGCCAATAAGCCTCTTCCAAGGCATAATCCTTCTTCCACATCATAGCTATATAGTACGCTGGCCCAATGCGAATTGGGCCCACGTTGCCAGAGTGACTCATATTGCCTTTACTCAAGACCACACACGCGTGCATCTAGATTTTTTCCGCTAAAAAAACTGTATATGTAATAAAATGCTGCATGCAATACAAGAATCGTACGAAATCCGAGCGTCCTCCAAGACTTGTATATGCGATCTTTTTTTAGCAAGATTGCAGCTTACATCGCAAGCAACCCGCAAGTGGTTGACACTTGCGGGTTGCTTTCGCAAGATAAGCGAATCAAGTCAAGCTATGCAATCCGTTGGTTATGAGAAAAACGTTACTGATACTGCTGTTTTCATACAAAACTAACGCTGGTGAACAAAGCTGGCAGCAAAGTGTTACAATACATTCCACTTTATTAAAACTTATGACCTAGTTCAGTGAAGTCCCTTTTTAAATTAACAATAAACTGCTAAAGGTCTCTGAATTTTAAACCGAACCTAAAGATATCTACATTACACACACAATGCAAGATTGTGTAGTAAAAAGTTTATATCAAAATATCTTTCGTATAATCTTTTTTTATTTTTTGAAAAAGACACCTTCTACGTGAAGTAAAATTTCAAATTCGCATTGAAACTGGTTCCTTTAGATTTCGTCTTAAACCAATGTTCAATTGATTACATGTTCATATAAACATTTCTCCGATGAGGTCATTATTCGCGGAAACCCAATCTGGTACGCTTCTTCGTTGTTAAGCGACAAATATTGCGCAATCTCAAACTATATCGTGATTCTAGATGGAACACGAAAATTCTTTGAAACAATATGGATTTTACTGGGTGGTAGACTCGGGACTGAGTCGTCTACGCAGTGCCAGATATCGTCCCGTGAAATGTTTGTGTTTTACACTTCTGTGTTTCGGGCCTCTCCTACATGGCAGTGTCGCTAGAAAAACGATTTTAATCTATGATAAAATTACCGGGTATAAGAGACCTAACATCTGTTGTTTCCGGTGTCGGGCACAGTGGGGCATTGATGAAGAATAATATTTGTCTGTCAGTAGTTAGTCGCAGTCAATTTTTTTTCATATAGGTAGGTACGAGCAGATAGTTCATCTGATGGTTAGTTACCCATGGACACTAGCAATTCCGAAGGAGAAACAAGCCATACCCTTGAAAACGGGAGCAGGAAAAGGAAAACTAGGGAGGGGAGAGGGGATTATTTTGGCCACCGGTTAACCTCACTAACTCAGCGAAACACAATGCAAAGCATTATTTCACGCCGGTTTTCTGTGAAGCAATATAAGTTGATATAAATGCAATGAATACGCCTCTATATATATGTCGTCACAATATTGATCAAAATGTGCTACAATTATGAAAATATTTTACCTTACATAATTATCTATAGTATTAGATTGGACTAACAGATAAATTTTCTGGCACGATTGACCGCTGACTTAATTGGGAAGTGATATTTTATTTCTATGAATAGGTTTTAGTTTAACAACAATAAGCGCATAAACATTATATTTAAGCACACCGTGCCCACACAAATAACAGTATCATTGGGAGATTATGGCAAAATGTTTTACTATTACCAAGTTGGACTCAAGTCCGGCAGTGGACTATTTTTTTTATGTTATTAGTGTACAGAACGGTCTGGACGTTCACCTGATGGTAAGCGATACGCCAGACCATGACAGAGCGGCATTAAAGGAGACCAACAACTGATAGACAGTTATTATTCTCCATCAATGCCGCACTGCGCCCGTCACCCGAGTCAACAGATGTTAGGTCTCTTATACCCGGTAATTTCACTAGCTACAAAATGTCAAAAGAAATATAACAGTCATTACCATGTGTGGCGTTTTCTATTTATATGATAATTATCATACAAATTTCATTACATAGTGGCACATCTAGAACGACGATGTATGGCACGCTATCTGTCGCGAGTTGCATAATGTTAATTGCAATATTATACTGCGACTGCGTATGTACGTTTTTGTAATGTAAATTAAGAAACGCATGCAATGCGAAAGACATAGATGATAAGGGTATTGAAAAATTCTATAAAATATACCTTTTTATTTTATTTTCAGTATGTTGGTGTATCGTGATAAGAACGGCTATTACACCAAGGTTCCGGGTTCGATCCCCGAGGAGTACAAAAATCAGTTGAACATTTTTGTTTGTATTCGATTGGGCGTTTCCACATGTTTGATATCTATGTACTTTATAAAATGTTTATAACTAGCTTAGTACTCATACTACAAGCTCCTCGCTTAAACCGCGGCTAGATGGCTCTGTATGAATATAGTGGACTTAATTATCTTACATGAAAATGGTTAAAATTCCTCTATAAAAAAAGAACATTTCGGAATAAAATAAAAGGTTTGGGATGACATATATGAAATGTTTACCAGGTAGTAGGCTCGACATTAACCCTTTGACCGCCGATGACATCTTAAGGCGCCAGACACAATAGATTGTCTATTGTGTCTGGATTCCCGATGTTCAAAGGGTCAATTCGTCAAGGTAGGTCATCAATGTAGAGTAGTGCGAGATATCGTCCCGTGTAACACGAGTGTTATGCACTTCCGTATATGACAGGGGCACTGTAGCTGGTAAAATTACTGGCTATATGAGATGTAACATCTGTCGTCTCGGATGACAGACACAGAGTAGTGTTGAGAACTAATTACTATCAACAATTAATTGTTTACTTTAACACTGAATCCGTATCGCTTACAATTAGGTAAGCCAACTGGTCGTGCTGTTCGCTTTACAACGTAAAAAAACTAAGCTAACCACACCTGCTCAGTATCCTGACAAATAACAAATAAAGCTTTATAGATAGCTTATTCGCCGATAGTATTAATATCTACCTGGGCCAAACCATCCAACTTGGCCGGCATAACTTCGAGAGGGAGGCTAGTAGGAGGATTCAGTTGGGCTGGGCGGCATTCGGTAAGCTACGTCATGTCCTAACGTCAACTATTCCGCAATGCTTAAAGACAAAAGTCTGAGCAATGCATCCTACCCGTGCTAACATACGCAGCTGAGACATGGACACTGACTACGGGATTGGTTCATAAGTTCAAAGTTACTCAACGCGCAATGGAGCGCGCAATGGAGCTATGCTTGGAGTCTTTCTTAGGGATAAGATTAGAAATGATTTAATCCGTAAGAGAACTAAAGTTACCGACATAGCCCGCCGGATCAGCAAGTTGAAGTGGCAGTGGGCTGGTCACGTATGTCGCAGAACCGATGGTCGTTGGAGCAGACGCGTTTTTTTTTGCTTTTTGCATTTTTACACTACGGTGTGGGACGCCCTCCGCCCCGATGGACCGACGACTTGCAAAAGGTCGCTTGTGGAAGCTGGATGAGAAAGGCGGAGGACCGGGATGTCTGGCGCAAAATGGGGGAGACCTATGTCCAGCAGTGGACTGCAATAGGTTGAAGAGAAGATTATTATTGTTGGCAAGTTACATTTTATGTTTAATATGTAATTGGTATGTAGAGCGTCGGTGACGCAATGGTGTGGACTGTTGCCCTCCTACCGGGAGGACTGGTTCAAATCCCGCCACGTATCAATGTGTTTTCGAATTTTCGAAATTATATGTACGTTATCCGACGCTCTTACGGTGAAGGAAAACATCGTAAGGAAACCTTCACGCACGTGTGCGAAGAGATTCAAAGATTGTGTATGAAGTTGTCCAATCCGCACTGGGCCCGCGTGGATGAATAAGGCCTAATCACCCTATTCGGGTAGGCTCGTGGCCTCGGTGGGGACGCATAATGAGCTGATGATGATGATGTAATTGGTATTATTAAAATATATGTGGTTTTAGCTAGCGATATTCCAATCCTTTGCCTGTGATCCACAGAGGCAGATCGTTTCTTCGATATCGTTCGCATTTACTTTCTACTCTTCAACCTTTTGTAGGCAACTGCTGGACATTGGTCTCCCTCATTTTACACCAGATAATCCGGACCTCCGATTTCTCGTCCAGCCCCCACCAGCGAACATTTATAAGTTATAATAAATATATTCCGTAAATATTATTATTAATATCTGCATGCCTAAGACAGGCAGAATGTAGCAAAAAAAATTGTTTCCTCGTGTCAAATTATTGCTTTATGGTTTTTTTACCTTATTTTTATATCAAAAATGCCTGTTTTTTCATGTGTTAAGTATTATGTTTACCTTTTTGTTGTTTGTTAATTTTCGTGTTGTTTTTTTTTCTTTCTTTCTCTTTCAAATAAATAAAATCATCGGTCCATTAGGCCGAAGGGCGTCGTACACTGCGTAATTTATTTCTGTTACATGAACGAAACCGAAAACTCATGAAAACATCGACAGAACATAAAGCATTGGACATCACTAATTACCGCCGAAAACCGGTTCGCGATTGGGTCTATCTTCCCGCGGTCACTCCCAAACGACCTTGTTCCAACCGCATAAGTGTCATTTCCCCCATTACAATCGCCGCGATAACACAGACGCCATTGTTAAAAATGCGCGCGTTTTGACATAGAGTTGACACACGCGCCATGTTGTTTTAAGCCGTTACATAATTACAATTAATTCACTATAACGCTTAACAATGAGATACAATTTCACTTCAATGATTGTGTAATATGTGAATTTTAATTGTGGGTGGAAAAATTCGGTCACCTTTAATTTTCAAAGTACATATTACGTATTTCGTGTATCTTGTCTGTGTTTTGTCATATATTTAGAAGAACGTTGACGTGCACACAATTTTAGTTTATAGTTAGATCAGATCTTTCTTTGCTGATAAAACGTATGACCAGTGTGTGAGCATGAGTTGCAATACAGAAGTTTTTTTAATTCCCTTTTCTGTTCTAACGAGTTCTTTAGGTTGACCTTCTTTAGAAATAACAAACTTTACAAAGTCTTCACGATAAGACACTTTTAGGGCCAAACAAGAATTATTAGCGTGGGTTGAAAGCAATCAAGTGAAACTAAATTGGAATAAACCTTTTTCGCTTACTTTTCTCAACAAACTAAATAAGCAAGTCACTTTAAAAATTAACAGTTGCTACGTGTAGTATTGAGATACTGAACTGAAAATTTCCCCTTTCAGAACTTAATTTGTAAAATTAATTCACTATTTTTTAAATCTGTTATTGTGTTGCTTTGTTTTGTTTAGAAGCAGAACATGGTCTCCAAGAACCTTTAATTGAGACTCAGTGTAGCCCAACGTGTTGTTAGATTTTTACCTACTTGATAAGATTCATAATGAAGTCATCCGTAGAACCACTTTGAAGTGACCATCATAGGCTATCTATTTGGTAAGCAAAACTCAACTACTTATATTCTTGAGAAAGAATAGAGAATAAGGGCTCGACAGCATAGCGGCTAGTACGTTCGTTTAATGATTATACAAGTGAAGCAATGATCGCAATGGTCGTTCGTGGGATTGGTAACCGAAAAATTGTATCTTTAGTTTCTCTGCGCTACGGAAGACACGTATAGCCATTAGTGCTGGCTTTTACTCAAAAAAGAAGTCATCGAACACCTACCAATACGATCTGGGCTATTGCGGTTGGTTGCGGTCCAAACTCCCCATAGTCAATGTGGGAAGGCCTGTCCTGCAGTGGCACGTTAGGGGTCGATGGTAACATAATATCGTATGTATAAATTGATCATTTGGCTTCAAACCTAAATTCTAAGAGCTATTAAAAAAACTTAACTATGTAATTTAGGATAATTAAAATTGTAAAAGAACTGTTCATATACGACAACGAGATTTTATCACACACAATTCTCCCTTCACACCACCTAAAATTTAAGTACATGAAAAACCGTATCATAATTTAGGACATAATGAGTCCAATTTCCATGCGACAAAGGTCAAACCCTTCGGACACGCATCCCGCATCACTCTACTCGCATTGTGATTTAAATTCAGCAAACCTCTTTGAAGCTGGAGTATTTCAGGGATAGTGAGCTTGCGGAATTATGCATCAACTCTGAAAGTGCTTGAGGGGTTTGGAATTTTAAGGCGTATTGGGTTTACCGTGTGACGTCACAATCGTATATTTTAACGTCTTTCACAGTGAGCTTTGGGTATGGTGAAATAGGAACGATAGTCAAGAACTCTCCAATGATATTTTGTATATATTAAGGAAGATACACCACCCGTGCCTCAAAAAGAATACACCAAAGAAAATACAGCTGTAGGCTGTTTGTTTAGGTAAATGTACGCTCATTCGAAATATGTGTATGTGTGCTATCGCTGCATTCGGAACACTTTTTTCAGTTGTTTTGTGAACTGAATATCGCTAATCTATACCTTGTACATCATTGTGACTCTCAGTGTGAGGGTTGGAATGCCAACTGCTTTCGTATGGACTGATCAATGCTTGATTGAATGAAGATGAGGTTCTCAAAAATATTCACTCAAATTGGGCCAAGTAAAACCATACCTGCGGATGACGTAACAAATTCTGATGCAACAACATGCTGCGATTACAGAGAAATGTAAAAGTATGGAGTATTATTACAAAAAGAAGGCTCAACAACTTAATTTTTTTTTATGTTATAAGTGTACAGGACGTTCTGGACGCTCACCTGATTGTAAGTGATACGCCAGACCATGACGGAGCGGCATTAAAGGAGACCAACAACTGATAGACAGTTATTGTCCTCCATCAATGCCGCACTGCGCCCGTCACCCGAGTCAACAGATGTTAGGTCTCTTATACCCGGTAATTTCACTAAACCTTAGTTTATTACGAATACCACCATATGTACATAACAATTAATTTGTATTTGTAAATGACAAAAGTAGCTCAGTTGATATCAGTCTAATTTCCTTACCAACTATACCCAGCTACTAGTAGTACACCGTACAGTTCTAGCTGCAATGTCTTAAGATTCAGTAAAGCTCACTTTAACGAACTTGATACTTCCATAAAGCATCTCCATCCAAGTATCAAAACACCTAAGCGGAGTATTATTTTGCCGGCGCTCCCGATATCGCATTATGTTACAAGGAAATTAGGTTTGTGTCATAATTAAACAGGGAATAGCTCGCTCCCGTATTTCCCCTACTTAATTCGGGTATGATGCGACTAAATTAAGATGAGATGAATAAAATCAGATTGTAAAAAGTCTTTAAAATAACTAACTGGTTTTTAAATAAATCCAGTGACTAACGATAACTCTAAATGAACTGAATTCGCAACGCAAATTTTTGGATAACTTTGAACGAATCTACTTAAATAATGGAACTGGTGAGTTCATTCTTCTAGAAATATGTTTAAGAATAAACCTGAATATAGTTTTACCTGAAGTATCCACGCAACATTGATAATAAATTATATATAAAATTCCCTCAGATACCCCAGGAATCCACGTTGCCCCGGGAAAATTAATTTTTCCCCGGAGTTTCCATTCAGTGGCCGATAATGTTACCGGGGTAATCATTTTTCTATTGACTGTGCGATACAAAATGGTTCGTTAATGGTGAAATTGTTTCTTCGAAAGGCGCACGCTGATAATAGAATCCCATTCAAAGGTTGTGTAGAAATTGGTAAGGATATCGTTAGAAAGGCGCCTTATCTTGTAACTGATGTATTGGAAATGAAAACCGATCGTGTCCGAAGATTTCCGATTTTAGGCAATTCTCATTCTATTCGAAGTTCAAGTAAGTTTTTTTTTACAATTATAGGTTCGCGTTTGACGCCGCCTTGCCTGATGTTAAGCACAGACGATGCGCCTAGGATGGAGGACGCTTACCTAGATAAGAACCTATTCAATCTTATTTAAAAATCCTCAGATTGTACTTTTAGGACACAAACTCCGGCAGCGAGTTCCACAGCTTCGCAGTGCGAATAAAAACCGAGGATTCAAAACGCTTTGTACGACACTTTGGAATATCCACCGTGTATGGATGGCGTTTTGCTGACCGCCGGGTAGTCCGATGTGAAAATGGGCTTGGTGGAACAAGGTTATGCAGTTCCTGTGCACACTCCCCGAAGTGTATACGGTAGAAAACCGAGAGACTTGCGACTCTACGCCGGTGTTCAAGGCTTTGCAGCCAACCATTTTTGATGTATTAACCAATCAGCCTAATACAAGGCTATGGGTTGATCGGCCCCTAAGCAAACTATACGAGTAGTAGATTGAAGGGTGTTAACTGTCATCATCTACGAGCGAAATTGCGACATTGCCATGCTGTGAAGGAAAACCTAATGAAATACAGAGGCACGTTATACAGTCGTAAAAAATGAATATAGTTTAACCTTTAAGTTGTACCTATGTCAACTAGCAGCAGTTTTAGAAGTCATCGCCTTAATTAATTGGGTAACTACAATACTCCGTTAACCATTAATACACGTTTTGTGTGTAATGAACAATTTAACCTCTGTAACTTTATAGTACCAGCATAAGTGAGCGTTAATTCACCGCCCGCATTTTCGTACGTTTAATTAAGTTAAAATCGAGCCACGTCTGACCACATCAATCAACTTTTTGACGACGTCATTTAGCGTCATCGAATACGTTGTGCTGTGTTTGAGCGTAGAGTCTGTTAAGTATTTTTAATTTTTTTACACTGCCGACAAGTCGTCCCATAAATCGCACTAATTTTTTTCTTTTTTTAAATTAATGTAACATGTACAGCCAACATTCGCGGCCAATATTTATAAAAAGGTTTAATGTACGTGGAATTTGATATTGCAATGGAAAGCATAGCTGAATAAATTCTTAATATATTGAGCCATATAATTCGAAGGTACATATATAGTAAGACTACGATAAAATTATGAACTAAGCGAGTTTCGGATTTTCAGAACAAACAATTAAAAAATATATAACAAAGCCCAATATTTGTAGATTAAATTGTGCTTACAAATAAAGAATTTAATCTAAAATAACAAGTCCTGGATAAGTATAAAACATATTCTAAGCGTGGCTTTACGAAACTAAAATGTTTCCTAACACAGTCAAGGGAGGCGTGATAGTAAAAATATAATGAAAAAATGTGATCTTGACATCACATCGATCTTGGGAATGCATTAGCGGCTCCATACCAAGCTCCGATTACCTGCAGCTGCTAGGATCCAGTGAAAAAACGGAGCTTAATTCGTCGAACTAAAAATAAAAGACCAAAATGGCTGCCGTAGGGTTGACACCATTCGCATGCAAGAATATTATAAATTTAATTCGAATTAATGAACACTTTTACAATCAGATTTTACTTTAAAATAGAGGTTTATCCTTTGTTTTATCAGATGTTATGACTAAGGCATTTTGTTACATAATTTCATATAATTTCTAAGTCAGAATTTATAAATACATATTTTTATTCCAAATTCACACTAAATTGTACTCTAAATAAATTTGCGTCATTCACTTCTTCAAATAATGAAGGTATCATTTATTAGTTGCAATAATAAGGAAAACTTGAAATGCCATTTAACTCTTTTGGATACAAAATATTGTACACCTTTACTAAATTATTAATTTAAGTAGTAGTGAGCAGTAAGTAATATTTCAATATAAATAAATATCCACTGACATTCACACAGCGCCATTAAGTCCAAAGTGAAGCATGAAGCTTGTATTCGGGTACTAAACATTTTGTAAACATACGTATACATTATTTGTATTAAAACATACATATTACACATAGGAAACAGCCAGACCTATACAAACAGACATGTTCACGCACCCATATTTGAACTGCTCGGGGATCGAACCCTTGGTGAAGTAGCCGTCTAAATCATAACACGAAATGGGTCGTCAAAACACAAAAAATGGGTTTTCTCAATAACTTCACGAGTGAAATGGTTTGATTAATGGAGGTGACTACCCTAACGGTGCACTTCGTTACCCATGTCGTTACTCCCGTCGTGTTCAACGGGCGTCGTCAATATCCGGCAACGATGCAGAAACGGTTCTATTCTAGAATATTTCTGCACTAAGCCATCAGGGCTTGGGGAATATCATAATAATTTCAACCATGAGACGTCAACTGATGCGTAGCACTATTACAACGAAGTTTTCTTCTAATGCACATCATATATGCCGACTGGAAGGTACTAGCGATTAAGTATATGGCGGAAGCTGAACGTCCTTATCCAGCTACCACCAGTAGAGGACCAAATAAAAAAAAATTGGCGCCAAATGAGGGAAACCTAATGATTTAATACGTAAGAGAACTAATGTTACCGACAAAGCCTGCCGGATCAGCAAGTTGAAGTGGCAGTCGGCCGGTCACGCATGTCGCACCACCGATGGCCGTTAGAGCAGGGATACCGCTTGTGACAAGCGTAGCGTAGGACGTCCACCTGCCCGATGGACCGACGGCTTGCGAAAGGTCGGTGAAGGCTGGATGAGGAAAGCGGAAGACCGAGATATCTGGCGCAAAATGGGGGACATCTATGTCCAGCAGTGGACTGCGATAGGTTTAAAATAGAGAGAGGAAAACTTTTGCTAAGCAGTATTCTACAATAGACTGAAGAGAGAGAAATACTCATGCCAACTACATACAAGGTTATTTGCAAACAAAAGCTACCGAATTTGTATACCAAGCTTCAATTTAACTAACTTTCACGCCATTTGAAATACCTGTTAACAAGGTTCATTGTGTTTAATTGTTTTTCCATACGAATAAATAACGTAGCAAACGGAGGGCAATGCGGGTACATTCAATTTGTTTAACTGACCGAAATAGACTGACGTTTCCGGTGCGCACGCGCCGGGTTAAGGGCGAACTAATTCGTTTTAGTATTTCGTTAAGACATTAAACTTTAATGTATTTTAACTATGTACTTGTGAGTTTTACTTAGTTGTTAAATTGTAAGAGCTATGCTTCAGCACGATTGGCTCGTCCAAAATGATATTACGGCCACACAGAGTACAATCGTGAACCAACGCTTTGGGTTAAAGTCAATGTGTTTTCTATGTAACATATAATGACATATCGCAAGCTACCCCAACCAGATGGACGGATAACCTGGTTACGTGGCGGCCACACAGAGTACAATCGTGAACCAACGCTTCGGGTTAAAGTCAATGGTTTCTATGTATAACATATTATATGCGACATATCGCAAGCTACCCCAACCAGTGGACGGATAACCTGGTTACGGTGGCGGCCACACAGAGTACAATCGTGAACCAACGCTTTGGGTTAAAGTCAATGTGTTTTCTATGTATAACATATTATATGCGACATATCGCAAGCTACCCCCAACCAGATGGACGGATAACCTGGTTACGGTGGCGGCCACACAGAGTACAATCGTGAACCAACGCTTTGGGTTAAAGTCAATGTGTTTTCTATGTATAACATATTATATGCGACATATCGCAAGCTACCCCCAACCAGATGGACGGATAACCTGGTTACGGTGGCGGGTAGCAGATGGATGTCAACTGATCATCAGGGTGCCATTACATAGGCCTTCATTCAGCAATGGACATAATAGGCTGAAATGATGAGTATTTAAAAAAATATATATAAGGATGTTGATTCGTCGTTTTGTATCCATATTACTTGATGCTTAGTTTGGGATAGTTGGTAATGTGTGGATATCAGTTAATATTTATCTACCCTATTATATTGATTTACCTTATAAGTACACGTCCCTAAGATTAAAAATAAAATCAAATGATACTCCAAGAAAATAAAAATCCTGCAAAGTGAACCCTTCCAAAACTGAACGCCGAACCCCAAACTAAACTGAATACATCGTAATTTTATAAATATAACACCTCGTTGAGCAAAATCTGTGAACTAAAGTATGTCTATAAATCTGTACACTTCCGTACCATAGGCCATAAATCTTAATAAAGATGATATAGTGAAGAAAGAACCCCGACTACCCGAAATGTTTGGGGTTGCTTAGAATATTTATATTAACTCCATAGACAGGTACTTGGAATAGAGGTTTATGTTTTTACATATTTATACGACTTCTTAGGTTGGAACATGGACGTATAAAAATACGGAGTGTGTCAATGTTCGGCCTGTTATATATGGAAAATTTAGACATTTTAGTCGCATCTGTCAATAGAGCTGAAAGCGTTCGTAGTGAAATGGTGTAAAAACTGAAGTGATCAAACGGTTATAAAACAGTAATTTCGTATTTAAATGAACAATTCGATTACGTATTACTAGTTTTAAATTAAAATTAATGTAGGTATTAAAATATAAAAAATATTGACAAAATGACATAGACAGCAGCTGTCATTTCGGGGACACATTTTATGTATTAATGACAATCCATCCGTTTTTTTAATACGTCCGCGGGAATTTATTCATACAAAAAAAAATTACAACTTAGCTAACTCTACGATACACGATTGATTTACCCCGCCGGCTGGGGCCTTCGCCGCGAATCCCTGTAGGTTCGACCAGTCCCTATTCACGATACCGGCACGTGCCCTGTCGTTTTTCTCCCCAAACGTAGACTAGGTTACCTAGCCCTCCCCCCAGCAACGCCCTAAGCCGAGGTTCGCGTCCCACTCTGGGACACCCTTAGGCCCGTTGCATAATTTTTTAGGCTGAGAGCCATCTGCGCTCGCCAATTGTCCGGTGAAGCTGTGAAGGCCACCTGCGGCCAACAGCAATAAGTCATTCCGAAAAAAAAAAAAAAAAAAAAAAAACGATTGATTTAGTAATTCGTCAAGGTAAGTATTTAACGCAATACCAGATATCGTCCCATGAAAAAGACGTGCTGCACTTGTGTATTGATAAGAACGCGCTGTAGGTATACACATTACAAGGTATAAGAGACCTCACAGTGCACCAAAGTTTACATTAACCACTTCATAAAAATAAAAAAACTGCAATTCTTATTAGTTTATCTCCCTGTTTTAAACCTTTAGCATAACGAACGAGTCCCTTCAAAAGAATTTTTCGGTCACCCATCTGATAACCGACAACTGCCAAGTTCCTTAACTTCTATTCGTTTATTTTTTTGAAAAATATCGAAAGGAATACCCACACACAATGCACATAAAACAAACCGCAGGCCATTGGTTTCTGACGCGCTTCTTGGGCCCATTTTCCTGGTCGCCGACCCCGGTTAACAAAAGTTATTTTTATCCAACATATAGCAACTTTCATACTAACATCACCTAAGTCAAAAAATGCAAAAAGTAAGAGAAGAGTTTTTGGATAAAATATTTTTATTAATTTGTGTGGAATAAAATGGTAATGCAAATTTTACATAGAATTGTCATTTTATGTACAATTGTGTTATTTCAAGGAAGTAAGTAAACAAGATATCCCGCCTGAAGGAAAGCTGTAACTGCCTGTACTCGTGACACCGAAAATGAAACACAGTGTAGTTCTTAAAGCATAGTATCCATATTTTTTACCTGCACTGTCTCATCCATCTTACTGGAACACACTTATTCCAAAAGAGTATAATAAAAAAAAACTCATAAAAAATCTTTTTGCCGATTTGTTTGCAATCATCGGCAACCTTTAACAGATACCTTAGGTACCTCTTTTCCTTATGCCAGGACAAAATAACTCAAAAGTACAGTAAAAAAATATTTTTTTTATAAATGTACTTATCTGACTACGATGTCAAGCACTAATAAATAATAAACAAGCATGCTTTAAACAGCAGTCATGATAATTCCATGAATTCTTGAGTTAGGTCACTTTAGCCTAAATGCTTAGCATATCGATGCACTATAATTTATCGTTCGTTGGGGTCAAACACCCACGTATCGAACCTTAATAATATTGCAAGGTAAAAAAGATGGTGCTGCGGTGATGCAGAATTGAAAGATAATTATAGGCATAAGGGATCAGGGCTTGAACAAACGTCACAGAGGGAAAAACAAAGGGCCAGACCACCATGGAACAAAGACAGTATAATTAGATGAAATGAAACAGTTGTATTTTGGCTATCATTTTATAATTTCCAATGCTTGATTTCAATACAAAAAATTATCTATTTTTTTTAAATATTTGGGTAAGGTTTGGATCTGGGTGGATTGTGACTGCTAATAAAAAAAAGTTTTTTTATTATCCTCTTTTTTAATTTCCGATATATTTGTATACAGCTGTTACAGTCTTGACACAAAGCCTGTTTCTTAAAGTAGTTCTATCTCTTTTCGATACATAAGAAAGAAAACGCATTGCGTCACACGAATAATCTGTTCTCGCTAACATACGAGTACTTACGAATTTCATGGTCGCGTTCTGTTTTCATCTGAATCGTCTTACCTGTAATCAAAGAAATTCATTATTAGATAAGATACTAAAAGTTATGAATAAAAATCTTTCGTAATGTCGGAAGTCCAACAGTAGACTCTCACGTACTGTTAAAATAGTAAGTACAATGATAGACAAACTCTATACTTATACATCATAAATAAACTATAACCTATGTATATAAAATTAAATAGTCAAACGATTTCCGAAACACATAACATAAAAGGTAAAGTAATAATATTGTAACACTGTTTTAAGAGATGACAATAAGCCCACAGTTCAACCTTTAAAGAATGAGGATGGGGCAGCTAACAGCAAAAAAACAATAGAAGTCCTCCTAAGAGAAGTGACTACCCTCTTAATTGAAGGATAATCATCGTCATCAGCTCATATACATCCCACCGAGGGGCACGACATCGGTCGTGTCGGAGCGTAACCGACAAGGGTGTATTATAGGCCTTAGTTGTCCACGCGAGCTGATCGGCCGACTTCACTCCACAACCTTTGAATCTTTTTGTAAGCGTGCGCAGGTTTCCTCACGATGCTTTCCTTCACCATAATTGAAGGATGCATTGAATCATTTAATTTTTTCTAAAAGTAAACAATCACCCTAATGAGTAAAACTAAACAAAACCGCGGAATGCGTTACAGTTATTTACATGTAATCCTTGACCCGATAATTAATATCGACTTGTGACTTTCCTTGATGTTTTCCGTAATAACTGTACAACACAATTTATTAGGAATTGATTTCTATACTGTTGTTTTTATTATGAATATATATGATAGTTTTTCTATATGGTAACTGCTGTTTGCCGAAGATGTGCTTTACAGCTTTATCGATCAATAATTCTTTAGGGAAAACAACTGACAGCTTAAAAAAGAGACCATGGTGTTGTTACTAAAATATGACGTCAAAATGTCAACTAATATTCTCTCAGGTTATCGGCCAGCATTAGCACCAACAATGTGATAAAATAAGTTGATATTAACCCTGCTAGCGACCTGTTGCTGAGCAAACACTTGTAAGCGGGGTCCCTAAGACCGTGACTCATGAGATTATGGCCAGACATAGGGTTATGTACACGGATATAAAGCTGGTGGATGTGGCATTTTATTGTGTTACTTTACTCAACAAATAAATACAAGTGTCTGTTCTCCGCTTCTATTTAGCCCAACTAAGTGACAAACTTGAACTGTGATAACAACGAATTACTTCATATAAAATAGAGCGTCTGCTTCAATAATAAAATAACAGCTTTTGACTTAATGCATACGGTATACATACAAAAATATCATATTTTACACTTGACTCTTTTTATCTCTGGAACGGCTGAACGCCCCAAACTAAGCATTTCACCTGTACCGTTTTATACAACGGATGAACAAATACTCAAATACTTTTTTTTAAATACATACATATTAAACATAAAAATCACCCAGACCAATAACAGACATGTTTATGCACACAAATGTTGGTACTGCCCGGGATCAAGCCCAGAACCCTTGGTGTAGTAACCGATTTCTCAAACAATACACGAAATCGGATGCCGATTAAAAACTAGAATGATTATAAAAACATAACAAGGATAACCGAAGAAAGTTCAAAATCGCTGATTTGCATAAGCGCTTTATCCAAGCGTGAATCCAACTGAATGAACTTGCAAAGGCAAATCGCAAAAGGAATAATCTTCATACACGTTTGATTAAGCTGAAGAAAAAAGGTAAGATAGACATTTTTCAACAATAAATTTCGCAAATAAATGAATAAAATGAATAAACGAATGTTTAGTTGTTAGGTTATTCAAAAAACGCTTAGAAGGTTAGAGTAACGGCTTTGAACGGAATAGAAATGATTGAGTAAATGTGACATTACAAAAGCATTCCTAGATGTAAAATGAAGAATATAATGTGTATAGGACATGTATTATACAAAAAACAAATAACCTTTCTTTTCCAATCTAACGCCTTTCGCGTTAATAGCTATTCTATAAATTAGGTTTTAATATTCTTTAGTTCTAAATGTAAATTAAACTTGTATAATGTTATTATATTGTCTCGTTTTGTGTGGTTGGTCTTAAACTAAATTTGAAATATACATTATTTATATTAAAAAGCCGTTAAATAAAAAAAATAGTATCAAGTATTGTCTATCAAATGTAGGTTTTCATTGTTGGCATATCTATATTCTTTATATCTTTGTTGAACGGACTTACATAGCGTAGGGTTCAACCAGGTAACCAGAATACCTGCCTCAAAAATGCAGGTAGCGAGCGAGCGAGACGGCATACCACTATCTCTGTCCCCGCTTATAAATTAGTACCGAACCTTCGCGTAAGCTTTGTGCGATTACGGTCGTAATGCATACAAAATAAGGGTGATTTTGCTGTAGCCAGCTAAGTTTCATTTGTCACGATGACTTTTATTATGTTTTGTATGGGGTGAATGCGTGAAGCCTTTCTGGAGCAAACACAAGTTGTAGATAAAAATTGTCGCCGCGTTACGTTTGGTTGCCTTTTGTAACGTCACCGGTTGCGTCTAAAGCAATTTATTCTAGAACATGGGGCTTATTTTTAAATAAAATATAAAGTAATTATTAACTCAATACAAAGTAAGATGAACATACGCAGATACAACCATCACACGCCATCAAGAGACAAGCTAAACCAAAATAAAAATATTGAATACGTACCTATTGCATTTTATGAGTAAGGACAATTTTCTATATGATGTGCGAAAAAAAATTAAGCCCCTTCTTAAGTCTTAGGTTAAAATCATAATTTACAGTTTTAGTAGGTACACGCTCAAAGCATAAATTGTATCTAGACGCTTCGTGAGGATAAAACTATGTGTAGATAAGTGACCTAAAAACCTTTCCTTTGTTTTAGTCAAATACGATAGTAAAAGCCCTTTTCATGAATTGGAAATAGATGGGTTAGTGTAAAATATGTCCACAGATCTTATTAAGAATTCTTAGCTCATTAGAGATAACCTTGTAACGAAGTTCTCGTTAGAGTGTCAAGGTCGAATAGCGGCAATTAAAGATAAGGTCACATTTCACTGGAGTTATTGAGAGTGTCGAGTTTCAATTAGTAATAAGTAAACAACTAAGCGATTTGCCATCGCAACATTTTTTTTTCTTTAGAGTAGATGCACCTTTAAAATAGGATAGGCGTGTTTACCAATATTCCCTTGGTAATGGGTTCGATTTTATGTGGTCTAAGTAGAAAAGTTTAATTAATCTAATCGTCTACCCGTGCTAACATACGCAGCTGAGCCATGGACACTGGCTGCGGGATTGGTTCACAAGTTCAAAGTCACTCAACGCGCAATAGAGCGAGCTATGCTCGGGGTCTCTCTAAGGGATAAAATCAGAAATGATTTAATCCGTAAGAGAACTAAAGTAACCGACATAGCCCGCCGGATCAGCAAGTTAAAGTGGCAGTGGGCTGGTCACGCAGAACCGATGGCCGTTGGAGCAGACGAGTTCTGGAGTGGAGACCGCGTCTTGGCAAGCGTAGCGTAGGACGCCCTCCGGCCCGATGGACCGACCACTTGCGAAAGGTCGCTGGTGGAGGCTGGATGAGGAAAGCGGAGGACCGGGATATCTGGCGCAAAATGGGGGAGACCTATTTCCAGCTGTAAACTGCGATAGGTTGAAGAGAGAAGTGTAATTAGACAACAGACCGAACCAGTAGAAGAATTAAATTAGACATTTAAATGCATATTTCTTAATGAACCTTAATGGAATCAATTTAATTTTTTAATAATTGTTAATTTGGCATTTAATGGCATTGTTATATAAAACCCCAAAAAAGGATGATTTCCTTTTTTTTTGACTGCAACGTGTTTAGGATTTTTGTAACATATTCTATAGAAAACAGTATTTTTTAAGACTTTTTTCGGCCCTAGCCATCGCATATTTTTCTGCTCGATTTTTTGTACCAGTTTCAGCCGCATTCATAAGGAAGCTCGTGCGGTTTATCAAATAACTAATAATAAAAGATCTAACATCTATAGTCTCAGAAGAAAAATAAGTTTTCGTCGTTTTTCTTTATTAGTAATTTTTTTTTTATTACAAACTACTTACATATTTGTAATAATAACATTTGACGAATAAATTAAACGATATTTTCCTAAAGCACATTAGCGTTTTAAAATAGAATTAATTGCTCCTTCCTAAGCATAAAAAGCTAAGCTAATCAAGCATACCAACCAAATATTTGTCATTTTATAAATAGAACCAAATAAAATATCTCCCGTTGCAAAATTTCAAAGCCTTAATATTTATCGCATGTAAAACATCAATCGAATATATTGACGTAATTTAAGTTTTGTGATGTAACAGAAGCTTGCTATGTGATAATGGGATAAGCCTTTATCCAACACAAAACCTTGTTTGTATTCGAGCTTGCACGTTAGTGCTTCTAGGGTTGTCACATTGTCAACCATAATAAATTTATAATAAATTGAAAGTTCAAATCCCGCCACGTACCAATGTATTTTTGAAATTATATATACACATATACGTACGTTTATACGAGGCTAATACGGAGATGGAAAACATCGCGAGGAAACCTGCGCACGCCTGCGAAGAGATTCAATCGTTGTTCGTCGAAAAATCCGCACTGGGCCCGTGAACTAAGGCACCCCTTAGTCCACGCAGGCTCGAGCCCGGGCACGTCGACGGGGACGTATATATGAGCCGATGATGAAATTGAAAGTTCATTTCAATTAAATCTATTTTTAAGCAAAGCTCACTGGTTTCATGGCGTCGATGCTAACGCTATCTGTATCGTGTCAGGTAATAATAATTGCAATTGTCGCATATCAGATAGGTGATCGCTACTTCTACGTCAAGAGTGGTTTGTTATCTCTCCTAAAAAAAAATAACGATATCAATTGCCAACCCTAACGCACTGACCGGCTGTTTACCAATACATGAATTATTGACTTAACAATTTGAAGTTTTAAGCCCGCCCAATTTGAAGCGATGTTTTTTAAGCTGTAACGTAACATGACGTCACTGAAAACTTCTTTGACTGAAAACTTGGTTGTGTATCTTTTTTTGGTTTTTATATTAATTTTATAATTATGAGATCAGGCTTTATTGTAGAATATCGGAGGAATGACCGGAGGTTGTGATTTAAGATGGAGCAAACTTTTTTTTAATAGGACTCAAGGACTCAAACGAGCCGTATCTGCCGTCACTAGCTAAAACGCCATTTACTGGCGACCACAATTTTTAGTTCGGCTTATAAATTAATTTGAATTATGCAAGATTAAACACACAAGTAGTGATGTTTTACATGCAAAATCTCTAATAATGTCTTTATGGTGATAAATAGCAATATAAGAGATGCCTTATCGGAAGTTGTTTACCATCAAGTAGAGTTTCAAGTTTTTTTAAAAAAACAGGGCTCGTTAGTTAACGGCGTTTTAGCTAGTGGAAGGCAGTGATGGTGACACCACCGCCCATGAACGTTTGCAGTGTGCCCAGAAATACGTTGCCAGCCAAAGGACCCAGATTCAACAAGAGTAAACTTTTTTGATCCTTCTCTGTCTCTTCGACC
This sequence comes from Leucinodes orbonalis, assembly GCA_019425675.1. Classification (NCBI taxonomy): domain Eukaryota; kingdom Metazoa; phylum Arthropoda; class Insecta; order Lepidoptera; family Crambidae; genus Leucinodes; species Leucinodes orbonalis. The sequence goes on from PQWD01011701.1 coordinate 55,092, forward strand.
TATCGCAGTCCACTGCTGGACATAGGTCTCCCCCATTTTGCGCCAGATATCCCGGTCCTCCACTTTCTTCATCCATCCTCCACCAGAGACCTTTCACAAGTCGTCGGTTCGTCGGGCCTATCCTACGCTACGCTTGCCAAGACGCGGCAACCTTGGCCTTTACAAAGTCCCTTACTAAATTCACTCGCATTATTTATTATTATTATTGTAATTATTTATTATTAGTAATTACATTGTAAACTTGCAGCTAACTTGAGCCTATAAAATACAAATCTAAAACAACAAAATCTCCCAACGGTAAACTCAAAACGAGCCGTTTTCAACGTTAAAATCAAAACTGAAAATCGTCGGTTTGACTTTTCAATCAAACCCGTCTGTCGTGCACAGACTCATTTATCGGAAAGCACCTGAATTTTTTAAAACCATTCAGTTGGCAGACAGTGACGTAAAACCGAACCAATATTTCGGGTAAAAAAGTTTTCGACTCAATTAAATGGAAAGCGCGGTAAAAATACTAAACTGGAATAAATGTCATTCGCACAAATGCTGAGTCAATGATATTCTGTATATATAAAGGTAGATACGCCATCCGTGTCTCAAAAACGAACCGCCGAAGAGAGTACAGTTCGTACTCCTTTGTTTAGGTAAATGTGTTCGAAATTCGAAATGTGAGCTGTCACTGCATTGAACACTTTTTTCGATTGTTTTGTGAGCATATCACGAATTCATACTTTTTTACATTATTGATGTAAGTAGATGCAATTGGTTTGAACTCACTTCTTCAAGAAATATTGGACATATAATTCCGAAAGTTTTAAAATTTATTGATACATGGCGGGAATTTAACCTGCACCATGCAGATCGAAAGGCAAACCAATAGGCCACCGACGAAAAACGTATGGGAAATAATATGTATGGAACAATTCGTGTATTGAAGTATCTAAATAGCAATAATCTAAACGCAAGAATACCTTTGCTGGGATTAAATCATTAACAAGAAATCAATAGCGCACATTTTTTTCTTTTGTGATATTTGGTTAAACGAATACGCTTTTATCCAAATGAATACAACCATGTAAATAACTAATCATGATACAAAGTAGGTCAACGTATACTCCCGGAAAATCCGCAACCATTTCACCCCAGCCCAGTTATTAAATTAAGAACCCGTAATTCTAAGCAAACAAACCTTCCATAGGACCGTCGTTTATTACCAATACATTGTCTAATTATAATTAATCGATTTAGTTATATTTATGTATATACATGTAATCAATGACGCGAGAACGCTTTGATTACGATGCTATAATTAACAGAATGATGACTGATTGACGCTAATTGACACACCCGTGTGTAACAAGACCAAAACTGGGTTTATGATAAAACAATTATTTGTATAATCGAATGTTTTGACAGGTACACGTCTTGTTTGAGGAGTGGGTTGGTTATGATTAAAATCAATGAACTGTAATTAAGGATTAAACCCTACAAAGTATCTTCCAATATTGGTAAATAATTTTCATTTCACGTCTCTTCCCCTCTTAATCTGTGTTTCGCTGGCAATAATCCCTTACTTACATTCAAAAATATAACGTTATCTAAATGAAAATAAATTCACATTAACTAAACTCTATGGACTATTTCAATTTCGAACACGCTTTTCATTGCATTAATTTAAATTTAAAAATATAACATATTTTCTTTTATATTACAAATTTGAAATTAGAATCAAACAAATCTGCATATTTTAAACAATTTCATTAGCAAATCAACTTATAGGCCAATGGTATACGAAGTGCGCAACACACATGTGTTGAAAACATTTCCTTGTGCGTTACTCATCTGCAGTTGTTTATACGATGTGCTATAAATATAATATGAGACCACACAGTCGAAGGATATTTGGATCAATAACAGCTCCTACTTATCCCTATGATTACCCAGACCCCTGCCGACAAATTTCTTATTGATTATATTTGATGTGCCTATAACAGTTCAGTTTCATTTGACTGATTTTGTAGGGATAAATATCATTTAATTGTTTATTTCAAAAACTTTACATTTCATTATTTCAATTAACACTTATGTTCTTAGGCCTAAGTTCCATACTATGTTGACTGTTATGAATGTAAGTATTTAAATATATATTATTTAACTTTCTTATATTTCTAATTTTTGAGTAGTTGTCTGCGAGAGATGATGGTACTTAACAAATTGAAAACTTATCCTCCAAGCGGTAGCTGGCGTTTAGACCCCATCCAAAGGTTTTTGCTAACTGATGTAATTAAAAACCATATACTACCAAAAAAGCCCATTCCAAGCAAATAAAGTTACTTAATCCAAAGAGGGCAAATAACGTAACTTTATCCAAAGAGTATTTATTCACAACAAAGTTACCATTTAAAAAACGTTCTTAAAAAAGTTCAAAATTTTACTACTGGCACATGACATATTTTTTACATTCCTTCATATAAGATAAGGGTTCCTCCTAATCGGCCAGCCACAGTGTAATCAGCAACCCCATCTATACAATAACACACGGAAAAAACATAAAACGTCTTAATGCCAAGACTCTCGCATCTTAACGCGCCCATAAAATGGTGCGTCACAAATTGAGCGGTTTTTATTGTTTAATATACGTTTTGTGAACGCCATGAGGGTATCAGGGCTGTAAGAAGTTTACGAGGACAGATACAGATGCATTCACCCCTCGAATTTTTTTTCACGTTCACACAGCGCCATTTAGACACAAACTTAGCATAGCCTGTAATATGGTGAATAAACAACTGATAAACATACTTATTAATATTGATTGTATGTAAATACTTACATATTATACATATACTACTAATATATTTAGACTACAAGAAAGCTGAAACAGAGTATCCTGAGGGTAATACAGGTAGGTTTAATGTCCTATTCAGAGATATACTCTAATGCCCACGAAGTGTCAAGTACTTTAAATGTTTTTCTCTTAACTTTGCGGATATTAGCGTAATATTAAAAATTTTTGTTTGACATAAAAAATATTTTATGTCAAACAAAACACTGTTTAAGTAAATAATACGAATATTGTTTGTCACGATCTAAATTAAACGTTTTTATTATTACTAAGCGATTCTGTGCAGAAAGGCCTGTGCGCTGCAGTGACCTTTATAGGCTGATGATGTTTATTTTTTTATTTAAACCTTTCATTTTTTTTATCGAACCTATTAAGAAAATATTTTTTATTCAGTGCAATTTAAACTTTTCGAAGACAAACAGATACAAAATCTGTTTCGGGTGACTGGCTTATCGACTAGAAATAAACAAGCTTAACATTAACTGAAGGAAATGTGTAGGTTTCACAGGGTATCGAAGTCTGAACAGAGAGCGAACTCGTAACAGTCGACCCACTACCTTCACTCATAAGAGTTATGTAAGTCAGTCTTGCGTTAACCTCCGTTCTTACCCCACGCGTATCTGTCACAATAGTGAACGTGCAATAATAACCAATTACTTGTGGTTTCATCCAAAACCATACATAAATGAATTTTACAATTTCATAGGTTACCTCCGTGGTGGTGAGCGTCTGTAGCTCAATGTGTGGCTGTTTCACGTTATCACGAAGAAAAATCAACCAAAAACTTCGGAGTCGCTTGACACATAGGTCATTTAGGGTCATTTAGCTCTGTGACCATACGACTTTTTACCTACTTTTTCATTTTTTTTAATGTATCACTATCCAAAGCGAAGATGAATCACCGTTTTTCAGAAGGAGCAAATATGTCACAAACAATTTAAAAAAATAGGGATTTTCGGGCATTCGGTAACTTAACCAGCAGCATTTGTTTCACGCTGTTTTCTGTGAATCTCTAATCAAGCGGACCATTCGTGCTCAAACATGAGTCTACCACACTTAACCCTTCGACCAGAGACGCCTTAAAGCGTCACAAGATTCTCCGTTGTCTTAATTCCTGGCGGTCAATAGATTCAACTCGATAAGATCCCGGTGTTTCCTACCATTGCCACTTTAGTATAGAACATATATATAACAGACAAACGGACGTGCGCGTCGCGTTTTTTATACGCATATATAATTCTGTATTTGTAGTGCGTGTCGCGTCTCGTTTGAATGTTTAATATCGGCTGACGCTTTGTCACGACTGCGGGGCTCGTTCCAACTTTCAACTACTTCTACAGCTTTTATTATGTAATAAATACATTCTAACCACACGTGAAGACTAGAGTATGCGATTGTATGTTATACGAGTATATAATATAGACTTACTTATCGAGAAGGAGCTAAAGTCTCAATTCTAGACTATTAAAATTTCATCATCATAATCAGCTAATCATACGTCCCCGCCGAGGTGTACGAGCCTACCTGTAAAGGGTTTCAACCCTTAGTCGTCCACGTGGGCCCAGTGCGGAATGGCCGACATCAAGCACAACCTTAAAATTTCAGTAGACCGTCGGATAAACGTACATGTATATAATTTCGAAATACATTGGTACGTGGTAGGATTTGAACATACCTTCAAAATCGGAAGGCAGTTCACACGAATAAGCCACCGACGCTCTAGACTTGCAAATTGGGAATGGCTTAATGTTTAGCAGTGGAATGCGAAAAGTTTAAAAGGCTTATAAGATTGAATACAGGTGATTTATGAGTAAATAAATAAACATAACTAAGTCTTTAATGCCTTTAAATTACTCCACAAAATCTGGAAGTTTCATTAATGCTTTATTTTACTATACATTTCAAAAGTTCATATGCTTTTAAAGCTAATTGTACCTGTCATATCATAAGTTAATGCGATGGATGAATAATATGTATCTATAACACCTGCTTCCGTTTACCCAAAAACACAACTTGCGTCTTAAAATCCAAAGGTGAGCGTGCTTTATCTATCTCAGACATCACAGTTGCTTCACATACGAAACATATGAACTACTAAGGAAAATCGAATTTAATATAAATATATAGCAAAATAATTACTTTGAACATGTCGTCTTCACTGAAGTCATACGTATAATATAAAAAAAAAAATATTTTCCTATAGGTGTCAAAAAAACAATTCTATTAGAAAAAAATACAGCAATTATAAAATTCAAGCTGTCCATAGTGACAGTTCCTTTTTCCGGTTAAGATATAAGTCAATGTCATTGCCGTTCTCTCGAGCAAGGCTAACGTTGCTGGCAACTATTGAAATAGGACATTTGTGACAGTGGCCAAGATTCCTCCAGCTAGTTTCATACGTGTTTTGTTGTATTTAGCGCAATTTTGTAAATTTGCAATTCATGTTATGACAAGGTTTAATTGAAAAAATTATCGAATTTTTGTTATTGTTTAATTATATATTATTTAATGTCGTATTTTTGGTTAGTTTTTATAACTTTGTAAAATTTATATTCAGTGTCTAAAAAAGAATAACGTAATTTAAATAAAAAAAATATCAATTAATAATGGTTAATAAATAAAAAGAAATCAATACTTTGTACATAGTTTCTTAAATACCGAGATACTTCCAGAAATTATACCTTGGGTACCTCATACCACAACAATAAAGGTCAAAATGCATTCTACTCTTAATAATACGATTCCGAACATGTTCAGAACAAAAACAGATAAAATAAACCTAGCGTGCCATATATGTTAGTGTTACAATAGCAACCACTCGAGATGGAAGCGCTTATGCCGCCCCTCCCCCACCCCCTTCATACTTCTACGCAGTACCTACTGATCGTACCGGTCAGAGTGCAGTGGCCGTTTTGTACGAAGATATTAATCCTACGTTTAATAACAAGGCACTTGCAACGAAGCAGCTCATCTAAGTAATACTTATTTTCACATTACCAGTGTCGTTGCTAACTTGTGACGTAAAGGTACTATTACTAGTTAATTTACTGCCTGTCAACCTCAGCGAGCCGTAACAAAGTTATACCAAAAGCTACTATGAGCAAAAGCTATGCTATTTGCATAAAAATTTAGTATCCATGCAGAAGACAAGAACTGAAATTCTTTAATCGTTACTTTTTTTCGAAATGACCACTGCTGCCCTGGAATGGCCTTTACAGCTTCACCGGGCAAGTGATGAGCAAAGATGACTCCCAGCCTTAAAAATTAACACAACGAGCCTAAGGGTTCTTGTCTTAACTAAATACATGTTTTCTTTCTGCCTTTCTAAGATTCAGACAAACAATTGTGTATGTCACTGTGTTGATGTAAGTGAATCCAGAATTGCTTGGTATTTAAAATGTTTTTCTTTTATTTTGTGTATTTTTAACGTCCGCTTTTTGTAAGCCTTATTTGGATAAATGGATTTTACTTTGAGAATTAAGGCTCAGACAGCCTCACTTAGTAACTCCACGCAAAGCTAAATGTCCCGTTAAATCAAAAAGTGAAAAAGGTTTTTCATAAGAATAATGTTTGTTACGATTTTTTTTTACCTCATGTACCAATTTAAAACAAATCAAACCCGGCAACACTAGTCGAACCAGACTTCAAGTGTTACAATTTGCAACTTAGCCACAAAAGTACTACAACCTTGTCAAGGGTCATGCGACAGCTGGATGGAGTATATCACAAAATGTGAGCTCTAATTTCCCCGAGTCACGTACTTTTTTGTTCTGACGTTGTTTTTCCTGTAGCGCGGACGACCGTGACATTTCGCTGTATGACCGATTGGGCGGCCTTCGGGCGGTCAACAACTGCGCGCGCGCATGTACCGTGCCGTTTTCACTGGGGTGCGCCGTCTCGCTTGTTCGCTAATGTGCGAGCGGGATGCCATGTGTCTTAGCATTGAAGGATCTCTGAACTTGGTCGCATTGGATTGTTTTACTCTGTTTGCTTTATGAGAGACGTGTTGTTATTTTCTTTTTTCAGATATGTAGCTGCTGTTGTGTATAGTACAATAAGAACATTGAATATTTATTTTTCTAAAAGCAAATACTATATTTTTCATATCATTGACATTATAAATAAAGGATTTATGCTTGCATACAAAAACATGTTTTTTAAACATTTTTAGGGTTTACATTTTTTGTTTTCATTCGTTTTCAAGTTAGATATCGGAATTTTATTAGTAAGCACTATTTTCTATTAGAATTTTTATAAGAAAAAATATTTTTGAAATTTTTATCTTGAAACCTTGCACTATTAATAACTATAATACTATTAATTGAAATACTCAAATAAAAGCTTTACAAACACAATAACAAGGTTATACAGGCTGACTATTTAATAACATACCGGACACACTGCAATTTAAATTATCAAATCATTTTAATGAAAGAACGTGGCAAATACTTACAAACGTTTAATTTAACGACTGACGCCAACGTTCTGGTATTCCAGACACAGGAAGCGTATCTATGAACAGATCTGCGATAATGCGGATCGAAACAATTTTTAAGTCGTAAAACAATGGACTCGCATTTTTTTGTACAAAAACGCTACAATTTAATACCGGGTTAATTGTTTGAAACATTTGGATAACACGGCATGAATTGTTGGTTAGGTTGTTATAAATATCTATACACTTTTGAAGTTGGACTTTTTACGTAACATGAAAAAAAGTGTTTATTTAAAGTGTCGTACATATTCAAATAATCCGAGTCACTGTGTTCTAGGAAACACCCACAATAATAGTGACGTTGAATGGTACTTCCACATATGAATAATAATTATGGCTCGATGATTAATATACTAACATGTTTTTTTGCAAACAATCATGGCTAATGTTAGATTATTATTATGTGTAAAGTGAATTTAAAAAGCTAACTGGCCACCAATTTTTTTTTAATCTGACAAATTGGTTCCACATTTAAACACCTAAAACGCGACCACACACATACACCTATTATCGTGCAACTAGCCCCATTTGCTATGCATACAACTGCAGATACCGAGAAAGGTCGTAAAACCGCGGAAGTGCCACATACATGGCTGTTCAATACCGACGAGATACCACGCGAAGGTGATTCACTATAGAAATATCATTGCTGTACTGTTATCACTGTGAATAAATTAACTCATATACTTATTATATGTATAGATATGCTGACTAGATTATAGTATGGGAACACATATAAATATGTATCATTGAATAATTTGATTCTACAACCTTTTTTTTAATGTAGTTTAAATAAAGCAAGTTGAAGTGGCAGTGGGTCACGTATGTCGCAGAACCGATGGCCGTTGGAGCAGACGAGTTCTGGAGTGGAAGCCGCGTCTTGGCAAGCGTAGCGTAGGACGCCCTCCGGCCCGATGGACACCTCGTGCGATAGGTAGCTGGTGGAAGCTGGATGAGGAAAGCGGAGGACCGGGATGTCTGGCGCAAGATTGGGGAGACCCGTGTCCAGCAGTGGACTGCGATAGGTTGAAGAGAGAATGTAGTTTAAAGCGTAGATTTAATTAAGATATGTATGTATGTACATACATACATACAGATCTTAATTCTTGGCGTACGCAGTTTCTGTGACTTCATGTATTTATCTGTCTTTCTCTTTTATCTTTCGCCGTCATTGCTGGAATAATATTCTATACGTAGATATTTTTTGTTTTCTATGTAACAATATTTTTTTATTTTAAAACGTTTTCTCGTTGAATTTATATAGAAACATTGACTTTAAATTACTAATGATATGAAATTAGTCACAATATTTATTTCAGACATCCTGTACATATGTAATATTGTACCTTCAACTTTACCGTCCCCAGATACCATCACGCCAGTCCGTTGACCCGAGGGCAATTTCCTCACATTTTGAGTCATCAACAAAAATAAGTAGCTTGTTTTCAAAACAGCTTATGCCACTAATGGTTATCTTTAAAAATGGTAATTATTATTACTATTACGTGATTCGTCGCGGTAGGTCCGAGACAATGAAATCGTGAGCCGTACAACGGACGTTAGAATAATAGCATCGAGTGGATAAAACTTGTGAGGAGGAAGACATTGTAAAAGGGCCTCGCGCGAATCGAATTAACGTCCGCCATATTTACATTAAAAACAAAATGTTGCAACGCTCCTAGGACGAATGCGGTGTTTATGGATTCGCAACCTTTTATACTTTAAGCTTTATAATTTTCGAACGCGTTCCTTTTCATGCATTCAAAATTGAATTTGAAGTTTCGAACGATAAACACGTAAAAAATAATGGAGACCGTTCGATTTGAGTGTCATTCACACCCGAGAGGCACCAGCGACACGTCAAACAAAGAGTATGACTAATTTACGTTATGAGTCAACTCGTAGAACTAAATCGTACACAAGCATGGAACCAAGTTGCGTGCGTTACGCTACTTAACAAAGAAAAAGGATGTAACACACGGCCATGACTATACTAGGCACTGGAATTGTCTGCTCACTATAATTCGAGTTACCCCCGCGCAGGAACAAATGCGTCGCAAGATGGAGTGGAAAGGTGAGTGTAGGTGCCCCATGAATACTGGAAAATGAGAATGTAAGGTTTGTTATAAGTACATACTAGTCGATATCTTAAAAAACTCGTACTTATAAATTATTTTTATAAGGTAGTTGTTTTATTTTAAGTTTACTTAAATAAATAATTGATTCATTCCAGGACTCGGACAACAATAAACATTCTACTTTTTGGGAAAGGTATCTATTATCTATTTATCGTTATTTGCAAATATGAAGTCATACTGTGCGGAATGGCCTAGTTCTGCAGTAACACGTTTCAGGCCAGTTGACGGAAACATTCCAGATACAAAAATCATAGGCAAGCATATCGATGGCTAAGCAACATCGATTTAAGTACCCAAAAGATTAAATCAGACGTTTCCCGAGAGCATCGAATTTCGTGGACTCCCTACAGGAGGTCTAGCTTCATTGGACGAGGTTACGTAACAAATCAAAAGAGGGAAGGTGAGGTGCACAAAAAGTCTCCGGTGACTGATGACTACGTTTTCTATCTCTTTTTGAGCGATTACCGCGTAATTAGTGCGTGTTTTAACGAGTAAGGTTTATCAGTCCCGACTTCATTTGAAAAGTTTTATTTATAGGGACTTTGAGACACATCAACTGAGCTACTTTTTAACATCTGTCAAAACGATAATTTTCCATAGTTTATCTATAGCATGACGTTTTATGACGTTACAGTGTTAGGGTAACAACTTAAGTACTTTGAATACCTTATTTTTTATTTATGTACTTGATATGTGGATAATCATAATGGTGGTTTGAAGTATTAAAATGTAATACATTTTATTTTTAGTATACAAATTATTTTTCAAATCTCTTTATTGTGTTCCCTATGAGGGTGCGAAGTATTCTCGGCTTTGTCCTGCAATATTTATTAATTTTGGAAATACTAATTGCAATATTTTTTTAAACCATACAAAAAATCCAAAAAAGTTTAGTTTCAAATCTAATTACATTAAGTGTTAATTACACAACCGCAAGACGTTCTTACATTTATATATGGACTTTTAATCTAATTTTAAATTAATTATTTTTATACCATTATATACATAAAGTTATCTACGAAATTCCTAAAGGCTTAAGTTATCAAAATATTCCACATGTCCTTTTTACTTGTTCCTAAGGCCGTTACTATAGCAACGATGACGTCACGCACCGACCCTCCGGCTAATTGAACGATTGCCTGTAATTGCAGTGTCTGGCATTTTGTAGAAGGACCGAGGATGTGGTTTAACCGCCACATGGTTACTTTGTGGGAAAGTTCTATGGACTTAATTATTATAATTGCAAAAGTATTGTTATAGTTTGTAATAATTTACTTTCGAAATATCTTTAAGAGCACTTAGCCTATAGTCCATTCGTAGGACACAGGCCTTACGCGGCGTGGCTATGGGGAGATTAAGCGTTAGTCAACGTGAACATGAGTCCCGTTCGGGGACGCCCTTAGGCTCGTTGTGTAAATTTAAAGGCTGAGAGCCATCTGCGCTCGCCACGCGCCCGGTGAAGTGTAAAGGCCATCTGCGGCCAACAGCAGTAGTCAGTTCGAAAAAAAAAACTTATACGGTTTGGTGTGTGTTAACGAATAAAGACTACCAGTCTAAGATCATGGCCGAACACCATAAATACCCTCAGAAGCTGTGTATCATCTTTATAGACAATCAGGTGAATCAGCCCGGAATATCCTTACAAGATAAATTACACGAACTAATTTTCACTATGCAGTAAACACCAAATCTAAGAAGTTCATAGAATGTAAAACTTCAAACTGTCATGGTTGTCTACCAACATATCTATTAGTATTGTGTTTTAAAATCCAAGTAAGTTTTTCAAAGTTGATGACCTTACATAGTGACGTCAGAGCGTCATGCAATAGAAAATATGGAGTGTGTATGATTATTCACATATCATCAGTAGATAGTTTGACACTGTGACGTCATAGTATTGTTAACCCATACAAAATGTATGGAAATAAGTAATTTTGACAGATTGTTTAAAGTATCTCAATTGATCTGTCGATCAAAATCATAGTAAATGCCGGAGTAAGGGGTTATGCAGGTTCATCTTTAATCTAGCCCGAAGTTAAGTTTTAAATTAGATGTGGCGGGTCTTCGTGCTTGATATAATTATGTAAAGTACGTTATTTCTATACATAAGAGATTGATAACTTAAGTTTAAAACTAATGAGGCAGAAACTGGTAGAAAATTCTAGCAAAAAACGCAATGGTAAGGGACGAAAAATACTTGATACAAAAAGGCTGTTTTCATTTATAACCATTAATTGCAACGTGAAAATATTTCGAATATGTTAGAAATGATATTCTGTGTATAAGGTAGATACGCCATCCGTGCCTCAAAAACGAGCCGCCGAAGAGAGTACAGTTTGTGCTCTTTTGTTTTGGTAAATGTGTTCGAAATTTGTGTATGTGTGCTGTCGCTGCATTCAGAACACTTTTTTCGATTGTTTTGTGAGCATATCACGAATTCATACTTTTTTTTACATCATTGGTTTGAACATATTCTATTGAATTCAGGGAAGTCAGTTTTCGTCCAGGCCATGATGTTATTTCTCCTAGAATTCGGCCAGTTTCAGCCTTATAAGTTTTAAACTTAAGTCAACGATCTCTTATGTATAGAAATAACGTACTTTACAGAATTATATCAAGCACGACGACCCGCCACATCCAAGGCCATTGGCATGCGGGTGGAAACATGGCGGAACTGACATTTGCAAATACCTAAACACCCAGATCCGAGTTCGTTGACCTTGTTCGGAATTTGAGTCGGTATTGTCTTGTTAGGCGGACTTATAGTGAAGTATATGAAGCTGAACCCGGCAAAATTCTAGCAGAAAAACGCATAGGCTAGGGACGAAATAAGTCTTGTTTCCATATAAGGCTGTTTTCCTTTAACTTAGTCTATCTTGGACTTAATCTTTTTTATCCCTAGCCATCACATATTTTCTGCTAGAATTTGTCTGCCAGTTTCAGTTTCATGTTAAGAGTTACAGTACTATTCTAACCCCCCAAACATCCCCCGCAATCGTAAATCATTTATTTGAAAAAAATCTCATAAACTGAAATAATAAACTCATAAAAATCTTTGAAAATTTCTCAAGTCTCAGCTCCATAGAAAATGCGCTTGAAAATTCGGCTATGTCTCGGACCCCATTTGCTACACCCCCACCAAAGTTACCAGTTCCTATTCGCGTTACCGACAGGTACAGCACGCTTCATGATATAAGACCACTGTTGAAAAGTTATTTTTACGCAGCGCAAATTCTTGTATGTATCATGAAGTTTTCAATATGACATAGTTCTACTGATTTACTATCATTAAAATACTTTCCATCATGCGCAGAACGCCGTCATTTGTGGTCATCATTCATCATCAGCTTATTAAACGTCCCCACCGAGGGGCACGAGCCTACCCGTATAGGGTGATTAGGCCTTAGTCGTCCACGCGAGCCCAGTGCGGATTGGACGACTTCACACACAACCTTCGAATCTCTTCGCAGGCGTGCATGAAGGTTTCCTCACGATATTTTCCTTCACCGTAAGAGCTTCGGATAACGTACATATATTTACGAAAATTCGAAAACACATTGGTACGTGTCGGGATAAGAAGAATCGTCTCGGTGTTTTTTCTACTAGACTTTTTTCTGCCAGTTCCAACATCATCTTGACTCGCAATACCGGAAATAGTCCTTAAGGTACGAATACACGACCATTTTCTAAGTCAGTATCTCTAACCACTGCTCACTCGGTTTTTAGTTATCTTCAAGAATTCTATGTGAACTGGTGCGAATAACATTTGATATCATAATCATTCCCATTATATCCCACATTCACAGACTCCTGCACAGCAAAGCTATAAGCAGTGGCGTGCACACCATATATGCAAATAAGCAGTGCATACTCTGTGCGTCCAGGCAACCCGGAGTATCGCCTGCATATAACATGTTTCCTTATTCGCCCATTTTCCTAAACGATCGATCCTATATGTCGATCTGCTGTCATCAACAGCACTCAATCTGACAAAAATGTATATTATTTATTGTGTTTGCGATAAGCGTCACGCATTTTGCATACCCTACTCATAATCTCTGTGCACGCCACTGGCTATACGGAGATTGGGTTGTAACCCACCACGCGACTACTATAAACCACTCGAGTACAATATGCACCCACAAACAGGATTTGACGCAACATTACGCGTTAGTTGCATTTGTTAAATTTAGCAACGCTCTTAATAACGTTTGATAATAACAGATTCGTACGAGAGATTACTGGAATGACACAGTATTTAAGAATCTAATTACGTAGAAAACATGTTCGGTGTATTAGGTTTTTTTCGAACTGACTACTGCTGCTGTCCGCAGATGGCCTTTACAGCTTCACCGGGCAATTGGCGAGCGCAGATGGCTCTCAGCCTTAAAATTTACATAACGAGCCTAAGGGCATCCCAGAGTGGGATCTCGAACGTCGGCTTTAGGGCTTTGCAGAGGGAGGCTTGGTAGCCTAACTGTGGAGTGGGTTACGTGCATCGATTCACTACAAATCTTGCATGTTGTTGATATAATAAAATATGTGAATATATATTTTTACTAACATAATATACATATACTTTTTATGTTTTAGGGAACTGACACAAAACATACTGTACGTTTTTGTCACAGCTTGTAATAATTGAATTAGAGTTAATTATACATTCCAAAGTAGGTAACCGTATAATCCAATAAATGAAATGTAGCGAATGCGCACATTTTAATAAACTTCATACTCATCTCATTTAACAAAAAGGGCATACGTAACAAAAATAATTATACCAACGTAATTAAACAAACATTGCACGACCTCGATTACGTTGATATTAACATAAAACATTAATTCGTTTGCTTTGTACGTTACTAGGTACCGAGATATTCGTGAGTTTTCAACTGCGTACTAAATTCAATACCTGTATAGATATTTACATATTATAAACAATAACATTTTCATACTGCTCGTATTGCGTTATTTGTAACACTTTCAACGCCTATCGTTATGTACGAAACTAGTTGGCCAAGACATTCGAATGGCCGGGAGCAACAAGTCGAATTTCAGTGGCCCATTAGAGGTTCCATTATCAAATGCCAATGGAAAGGTTACAATTACGTAAGGCTTACACGGCCGGTACACAGTTCACAAGCAACGCTACACAATGGTTAATTACACACGAGAACAATGTTATGCAACGATTAGACGTTGCACAAAAAAATTAGCAACCCACTAATGCCCGCTATCCAGGTCGTTGACCCAAATACGGATATCTACGCGTCGTGAAAAAAACGAATCGCAACCGCTTCGCATGCAAAAGTACATACACGATTAACGAATTGACTCAGCATTGATAAAAATAATAACAAGTCTAAACATTCACAACACTAACGTTCGAATTTTAAATACCGTGAACATGTTCGAAACTCAAAAAGGAACACACTTAACGATGCGTAAGTTCAAATATTGTTACATACCTGTAGAGTAGATACAAGTTGAATGAAGCACGGAACGTTCACCTTTAGACAATGTACACCTTTGTTTCCACACAAGTCAACGTCTCTCAATCCCAACAGTTAATCTGGAAATAGAAACGGCTTATTAAATGTGGGTACCGGCATATGAATCATACGTTACAACTACCCGTATTACAAACCCCGTGGGGATAGAAAAAAAACGAACACATGGTGCACAGACTAGACGTAAACATTGAGCATGTGGAGCGATCAAGGATACGCACCGTTCACGTAAGAAAACTCAAGTCCACAGTTTTGTCCACTGATATTATGAGCACAGGTTAATCGCCGTTAGTCGGAACAAAACAATTTGACCGTTCGTTTAGCAGCGTTGGCAGGCGTCGTGCCCAAGCGGCGGTCGGCGCGAGACTGGCGTAGCGAGCGCCCTCTACTCCCCGCGTCTCACGTCAACCTTTGGTTGTGTGCGGCCTCCCTACCCCATTCCTTTATTTATTTTCGAATATGGGTGTATAAATTTACGGTGCATCGTCAGTTGGTATGACACACGTATGTTCTGTAAATGCTAAAGATGGATGCGTGTAAAGGCGGTTTTTGAACAGAAACTGTGTACGACCGTGAACCGTGCCCGCCAGCGGTCATTGCCACGGACGACGATATAAGAATATTCACGTCACTAAGTACCTACATACATCTGTAACGTGCTATTCTATACGTTTTTTATTTTCTTTATATGTTTACAAGTTATTGGCACTCATTAGCTGGTTTTTTTTCTGTTTTGATTTCAATTCCTAGTTGAGCTGGGAACGAATTCATATACGCAAATGAAATTGTAACTGTGTAGGTTTTAACAATAAATGACCGACGTTTATCGATCTTTAATCCATCGATATTATTAATGACGGAACTAAAACTCATTATATTTTGCGACGAAAATTTTCGTTTTATTCAATGCTTGAATTAAAAAGCATGCGTCTGTCAAAACAACACCATTATTTGACATAAGCATGCTTCTCAAAGACAGATTTTTTTAACATACGTGTGTGTCATTTTTAACAATATTCTGTTGGACGATGGAAAGATCAAACATTTAAACATGTATTTTATATAATAGCAAATCGGAAGCAATGCTTGTCACATTTCTTGACAAATGTTTTTGTAGATGATTTGATACTACCTTGTACCTATAGCTGTACAGTAAAGTTGTTATAATCTAATACGTCCATTGCCAGTCTTCTAAAGGTTCTGTACCATCGCAGTGCCAGATATCGTTCCGTGAAACATGAGTGATATGCACTTTTGTGTTACGGGATCAGGGCACTGTCATGGCATTTCAGCTAGTTGACGGCAGAACGAATTTCTATGCCTCTAGTGTTCAAGTGTACATGGGAGATGGTCATTTACCATCAGATGAACGTCTGCGCGTTTGCCCGCTATCCCATGAATATGTGATCAGTCTACGGTGTTTTGATTTTTCATACAAAATAATATGCCCTTAATGATTGGACATCAAAACTCTGAATGCTTACATTGTCTTAATTTCGAGTAGTCATATATTTTTCATAGTCATTAGAGCGTCGGTGGCTCAATGGTGTAGACTGTCGCCTTCCTACCAGGAGGGCTGAGGTTCAAGTCCGCCATGTCAATGTGTTTTCGAATTTTCGAAAATATATGTACGTTGTGCCGCTCTTACGGTGAAGGAAAACACGTGAGGAAACCTTCATGCACGCCTGCGAAAGAATCGAAGGTTGTGTGTGAAGTCGTCCAATCCACACTGGGCCCGCGTGGACGACTTAGGCTAATCACCCTATACGGTAGGCTCGTGCCCTCGGTGGGGACGTTTAATGAGCTGATGATGATATATTTTTTAATAATGAGTCCATAAATTGTGATAGACTGAACTAAACAAATTCGTTTTGATTTTTGAAAACCCATTTGGTGTAATGACTGAAACATCAACTAAAATACTAAGGGTTCCGAGTTCATACTCCGAGCACACAAAACTTTGTGTGCATGAACATAATTATCTGTTTGTATTGGTCTGGGTATTCCTAATACTATATGTTTTTATTTACAAAAAAAAGTATATAAGTATATTTAAACGTTGTTGTGTACTTAGTTTGTGGCTAGATGGCGCTGTGTAAATGTCAGGATATTTATTGATTTGATCTAGGTATAACGAAATTCCATTTCTCCCCAAAAACTGAGCGCATCCACTGCATTTGATGCGCTCCACATCTCCGACCTTGTTTGACAGAAATAATCGTGGCCCTCCCATTTATTTTTGGTCACGTCATTCCCATGAGATCATGGACACATAAACTTCACTCTTATCTTAGCACATTAAGAATTATTATCCGAAACATTGGGAAATTTATAGGATTTATTAAAGCGGTGTTTTAATCTTATTTTGGTTGGCTAAGGACTGATTTCGAAAATCTCAGTGTGACAGGAAGTACAATAACACAGTTTTATAAGTCATTGTCAAGGGAGTGCTTTCGAAGAAATGGTTGTAACTGGAAGAGAATCATTTTTAATATACTTATGTTAAGATAAATTCTTTGTATACTCTTGACTCGAGTTTAGTAATTGATTAATTTTTAAGCTATGAGATCAGGATCCCAAGATAATTATTGCTTCGGAGCAATTGTACAAACATATCATCATCAGCCTATAAGTTGTCATTACAAGGCACAGGCCTTTCCGCACGATATCTATGTAGAGATTACTCCTTAACCCACCAAGCGGGCCCATTGAGAATATAGGTATCAACGACTGACATCCTAAGATCCATCGGCCCATCAGCTTAACATGCTTGTCAAAGCACGGAGAACTCAAATCAAGATATTTTTCGGTCACCCATCATGATGACCATTGCGAAAGTTGCTTTACTTTCACGATCGTCATGTGAGCGCAGTCCATTACCAATCGAGCTTATCTAAATTATTGTTATACTGACGTTTATCGTGTCTATCTATACTTAAGCTGTGTCCTTATTAATACAAATTTTTAAGTACATAATAATATATTATTATGTACTTAAAAATTTATTCAAGGCCAAAGAATTTGATTGCTTCTATACTCGTAAAGTGTGTTCGGAAACATGTCTAAAATAAACTTTGAGGGTACTCTTTTGTAGGGGGTGGAGACCACACGCAAGTGCACTTTATGTTTCATTCATGATTCTTATTGATTTATATAGGACAGTTTACAAGACATACACTTATTACACTGTCAAAATACATACGTGATACAAACAAGTAGTGATGCCTTAATTACAAACTGCCACGACAAGCACAGCTGACATGGAAGCAGTTTAGCAAATTTAAGTAAAACAGAATTTAATATGAATAACATACTTAAAAATACTAACCTAGATTATAGGTTACAAGTGAGTATATCCTTACCAAATAAATGAATAAGAGTAGTTACATACGTGTTTAAGGCCGTTTCAACCTTTTTTGATATTTAAATTTTATTCTATTTTTAAATTACTTGTTTTTTGTTTTCTTTTTATATACGTCAACTTCTTCTACAATACAAATTGTACAAACATCTGCCTAATTATATTTATCTTTGTATGTGAAATCGTGAATACATACGTTTTGACGACCCATGTGGTGTGATGAATGAGAAGTCGGCTATCACACCAAGGGATTTGGGTTCGATCCCCGTGCAGTACAAATATATATTATTTTTCACTAGCGCCAATTAGTCTAAACTAAGCATTACCAGTAATTTGGGTAATAACAACGGATAAACATACCTATATACTTTTTTGTAATATACATAAAAATTAATTTTTTGTAATTTTTTTTTTTAAATAACATATTATACATAGAGAACACCCAGACCAATACAAACAGACATGGTCATGAACATAAATATTTGTACTGCCCGGTGATCGAACCCAGAACCCTTGGTGTGGTATTCGACGTTTCAGCCATTACACCTAATGGATGTGTGCATTTAGATATTAGTTATATTGGTCCAGTTGTTTCTTTATACTATATCATCAGCCCATAACGTCCCACTATAGGGCTGTCCCTTACAGTGGGACGTTCCCACACAGCATAGCCATGGGATGATTGGACCACAACCCACGGGCCCAATGCAGATTGGTGGGTGTTAACGACTACCGTACAGGACGGTTATGTTGCTCACCTGATGGTAAGTGATACGCTTGACCATGACAGAGCGGCATTGATTGAGACCGACAACTGATAGACAGTTATAATTCTCCATCAACGCCGCACTGTGCCCGACACCCGAGACAACGGATGTTAGGTCTCTTATACCCGGTAATTTTACTAGCTACAGTGCCCTCATCCCGAAACACAGAAAAGTGCGAAACTTCTATTTTACAGGACGATATCTGGCACTGCGTTGGTACTACTCACGACACAGTACCGAGTCTACCACCTAGTAAAGTTGTATGCATTTTACTATACCTTTCCATATTGTATGGTTTTTTTTGCACGTATTATGAGCCGTTTAACTAATGGACCTATCTTTACCTACCTAATGATAAAAATAGATAAAAATATTGTTTTTATTGTTAAGGGAACTGAAATTATAACTTTAATAATAATAAATATCCACTGACATTCACACAGCGCCATCTAGCCCAAGTTAAGCGTGAAGCCTGTATTATGGGTAAAACACAGATAATATACTTTATATTTTTTGTAATACATACATATTATACATAACACCCAGATCGTAACTAGACGACATGTCACACACATATTTGTACTGCCCGGGGATCGAACCCAGAACCCTTGGTGTTGCAGTCGACGTTATAAGGAACGAACTTTGTTTTTATAAGGTAAGGAGGAACGACAAAGACTATTAAATTTTATACATATACATAGTATTGTATGTTAAAATGTTAAATCCTCAACTTAATCCGCCAGGAAGTCGTGTATACAAATCGTCACGGTCCCGTGACGTCGTCGTGTGAGTGGCCACGAATAAATAATCTCCATTAGTGGCCCCTCGGAGGAACTCGACAAAATTACTTTACATGCGTAATTATATTTATATTTGATGCATGTCTGACGAATACAGTCGGCCGGAATAAACAAGGATTATCGTGTTTTATATAAAATTGTACATTTATGAATTTAATGCTGGAGGCAGTATATACTAGTTTACATACTTTGATGACGACCCATTTATTTCGGTCTGGGTGTTTCTATATATAATATATATGGATTCACAATATTTATTTATTTAATTTGGTACGCAGACAGATTACAATCTTTTAGTTCCATAAGAAATTAACAAAATAAATGCACTAGATGGTAATCCATAAATAGCATACATAGCATGGTCTAAATCATCATCTGACATTTACACACATGTTAAAAAGAGTTCATAAAAAGAATACTTAAGAGTTATGTAGAAATATGGGTTATACGGGTTTGAGGACAATCCGGTCTTAAAAGATTTGTTATCTTTATTTCGTAACCTCTAAAACAATTCGTAAATAAATTTATATCTATATTTGAGTATATAAGTATATTAATCTGTATTTTAGAACCCATATAGACGACACATTTGGTGTTATGTTTTAAACGTCGGCTATAACTCCAAGGGTTACGGGTTCGATCCCGGGCAGTACAAACATTTGTATGCATGAACACGTCTGGGTGTTTTCTGTGTATATATTTACAAAAAAAATATATAGGTAAGTATGTTATCCGTTGTTTAGTACCCTAACTACTAGCTCCTTGCTTAACATGTGGCTAGTTGGCGCTGTGTGAATGTCAGTGGATATTTAATGTAAATATAGGGGTGGTGACAATTTTATTCTGATTTGCTGTCACAACACGGCCAGTGGCGTACACTCCATATATGCAAATAAGCCGTGCAAGCCCTGTGCGTCCAGACAACCCGAAAAATCGCCAACATATTAAATGCCTACCTATTCCCCCTTTTCCTCTACAGATTGGAAACCACAAGCGATCTGCTGTCATCAAAAGCACTCAATTTGACATTATTATATATTATTTTTGAGATTAGCGTACAAACATATTTTCTGTGCACGCCACTGTACACGGCAATAAATCTGTGAGTCCAAGGTATCAATTTATCTGTTGTCGACTGTACTTGAAAGCCGCAAACCTACCTCAACATTATACAGGACGTCACATTAACATATTTCTAATAGTCGTTACATCCCGTGGCGTTTCTTGTTTTTATCCTTTTTTGATCTGTAAACATTATTTAGTAGGGCAATGTATCAAAGTCAGAGAAATGAGTTGATATTAATTTTATTTAAAATCTAGTACTTCATAGGTCCTCTAAGCATGTTCGAATTAGATCGCAAGTGGCCCGTGGTTCGAATCACTTTCCCAAAAAAAAGTTACTCTGTTAGACTTTTCAGTTAGGTTAGGACATTGCAGGACCCAGTAATTTTCAGTCGCTCAAAATTTGCATCGTACGTCAAAGTACCGCCAAAGATATGACCCCTCTAAATCGATAAGGCAAAGTTTCGAGTGAAGTTGCATTCGAGTGAGTCTCAAACGGCTCGTCTGGTGTAGGTTGTAAATTCCCCTCATACTCGTACCATCTGCTACGTGAGTCTCGTAACTTTATATTATATGGGTAGTTCGATTTAGAATCGATAAAAAAGTTTACCGATTAAGTATCGATTGGGTAGCTTTCATAGTGTCATCTACTTTTAAACACTTCAACAATAACAAATATCTTTATTGCGCACATAAAACAAGTAAATCATACAGGGTTTAAGAAACAAAAAATAAGAAGCAATTAAGGCGGTCATATCGCTTATATATCAAGTTCTTCCAGCCAACCTCACAAATAAAAATATCAAAAATAAGAGCTTTACAACTTAAAGTGCCTTTTTAGAAGCACGGGGGAATCATCATCATCATCAGTTAAACGTCCGCACCGAGGAGCACGAGACTTTCTGCGTAGACGTGCGCAGATTTCCTCACGATGTTTTCCTTCACCGTAAGAGCGTCGGATAAACGTACACATAATTTTGAAAATTACTCGTACAAAACACATAGGTACGTGACGGGATTTGGCTCGCAACCCTTCAGATCGGAAGGCAACAGTCCACACCAATGAGCCACCGATCCTGGCTTACCACAAAGAGAGAATACAGCAGTCGAAAACAATGACAGATGTAAGTATTCTTTAATGACTTGAATTTAATGAAGATTAAAATTTGAAAGGTCAGTTAAGGAAAGCAGTATTTGTATTCGGTCAAAGCACAGATTTATAAACTTTGGGTTTAGTTTAAAAATCTGTGGGTCAAAGTAACTTTTAACTTATAAGTTGCATTCGTGAATATTTCTTAATTCAATAGAGATTGAAATTTGAAAGATAATTAAAGGGTTGTTTAAAACAGTTGTTTTATTCGGTCTTAATAACTTTTAACGTATAAGTTGCATTCATAAATGTTTAGATACAAGGCGAGAGCTGGTTTGCGTTACGTATATTCTATTATACCGCCAGTTTGCCACCGAATACCGGATCTTGACACGCCACGGATTTATTGCGAACCCTTTTCCGCCTTTCTAGTGCATGGTAAATCCAATTGCATCGAGCGCGTTAGAATTATTTTTATGCAGACTCGGTTCTGAGCCGTCTAGATAGGAGCAACCGCAGTGCCAGATATCGTCTCGTGAAATAGACGTTTTGCACTTTTGTGTTGCGGGATGAGAGCACCGTAGCGAGTAAAGTTACCGAGTATAAATGACCTAACATCTACCGTCTCGGGTGACGGGCACAGAGCAGTCTTGATGAAAAATAATATAAATAATAATTATTAATTTCCTTCAACACTGCATCTGTAAGTGGTAAGTAATACGCCTGACCATTTTGTCTGCCGTATCACTTACCACCATGTGAGCGAACTGACCGTCCCGTTAACTTCATGACTTAAAAAAAGTTTGTTCTGTGTGAGCCAGGCCTGTGCCAGGAACGTTTAACAGTGGTTGATTGATTGCACATGTATATTGACAGAAGCATTAAAACCAGAAATTTGTTGAAGTTTTTGAGAATGAACCACGGGGTGTAAGGGTTCTTCGGAGTTGCGAGTGTCCATAGATATCACTTATCATCAGATGAAACCCCCATTCGTTTGAAATAAACAAAGACAGGCAATGACACTAATTAAAATACTATCTAATATATTTATTTATTTATAAAGGTGTGCTTACAGCTAAACATAATCAACGTTTGTATTTACATTTTCATGAATAAGGTTCATATATGCAAGCCTTTTACATGCACACACAACATTGTTGTAGTTAGAGGCATTTAAACAGAAGATAAAAATATATAATAAAAAACATTTGAATTGAACATACGAGTATGCAAAGAAAAGTTACAATATGATTATGAGTGAAGACTATCGAGCAGTTTCAGCATTTTGTGTTTAAAAATATTGAGTTTTAAAAATATATGTATTTAATATCTCCATGCCACAAGTTAGTAACTACTTTGTGAGCTTCCTTGTAGCGATAAAGCTAAACTGTATCGCTACAAGGAAGCTCATCTAATTCATCATCGGTTTGTATAAGCCCGCTTATTTATACGCATGATGATTCTTTCACCCAAAGGATGCCTGGAAGTAATTGCTACCTTAACAATAAGGCCGCCTACGCTGTAATTATCTTTCATTATTGCCTGCTGTTTTACGATATTTTTGTTATGCAACAAATTCTTTTTTATCTTAACCTAAACCTTTTAATTACAATCAGAGTAAGAAATTAAAATACAAGGATTATTTGTTTGGTGCAAAGCACCTAGCATTATAAGAAGCGTAGGCCGACCCCCAACCAGATGGACGGATGACCTGGTTAAGGTGGTAGGTAGCAGATGGGTGTCAACTGCTAGGGATCGGCTCGCGTGGAAATCATTAGTAGAGGCCTTCGTTCAGCAGTGGCCATATTAGTCTGTAATCATGATGATGATGATATTTATAATTAGAGTACTTTTAGAGACCATCGCGGCACACTCAAACATAACTGTTAACATTTTTGTTGTTTTGGTAAAAATTAAACATTTTAACTTTCTTTCTGCCCTTTCTAATTCACCCGCAATCCCGCACTCTTACATTTTTTAATTAATCCAATTAACCACATACATCGATACAGTTCCAAGCGAAAACAACGTACCGGGTAAAGCCTGAAGCGTAAAATGCCCAATGCATCGTATTGAAATCGAGTGGCAGTGATTTCATTTACCAGACCACTGCCCCTCCCCTCTCCTCCCCCCCTGTCTCGGCGTCTAGCCGTCTGGCTCGGGTAGGGCTGGCAATTAATTTGATTTTTAGTTGACCACGAATGAAAAATGGCAGTCGCGAAATTCGTCTTTGAAACTTGATATGAACTGCCCAATCTCGGTCTGAGTTATGAGAAAGTGTAATTAATGCAGCAGGATAATTTTTCTCAAGTATGAGTAGGCATTTAGGCAAATAACTTTGTGAGAACATTGTTTTTTTAAATTTATGATGGGCTTACTCTTGAGCACAGACTATCCTAGTGGAAGAGCCGTGGAGGAGGATATGGAGCGAGCTTGCCCAGAAAAAGCCTATTCACTCGTTAGGGTTCCGTAGCCAAATGGCAAAAAACGGAACCCTTATAGTTTCGTCATGTCTGTCTGTCTGTCGGTCCGTCCGTATGCCACACCCTTTTTTCTCCGAAACTATAAACACTAAACTATTCAGGCAAGCTATAAAGGCTATAAAGGCAAGCGTAGCGTAGAACGCCCTCTGGCCCGATGGACCGACCACTTGCGGAAGGTCGCTGGTGGAGGCTGGATGAGAAAAGCGGAGAATCGGGGATATCTGGCGCAATATGGGGGAGACCTATGTCCAGCAGTGAACTGTGATAGGTTGAAGAGAGAATACCGCGCGGCGCGCAGCTCACGACGCGTAAGCTTCGCGCTTCGTTTTTCTGCGGGTGAATATATTAAACCGCGTGTACAACCGCGGGAAAAAGCTAGTTTGCCAGCAGAGTATCAGCCCTTAGCGTACAATAGATATGCATACATCATGCTAGAACAGGAAGGGTCCGGTTGCCATGCGATAGTCCAGGTATATGCATGTGTGTATATATGCAGGGGTGATATTACGGATCAGCGATGAATAGTGTGTGAGCTATGGACCGTAGGGCATTTGAGTGACATGGACAGCATTATAATTGTATAAAGAACGAAGATGTAAAGAACTTGGCATGGACTAGAATGGTTTGATGTAAGGGTTACAGTATTGAAATTTATACGATATTCAGATATTTCGACGACCCATTTGGTGTAGTGGTTGAGACGTCGGCTACTACACCAAGGGTTCCGGGTTCATTCCCTGAGTAGTACAGCATAGAAAACACCCCGAACATTACAAACAGACATGTTCATGCACACAAATGTTTGTAATGCCCAGGGATTGAACCCAGAACCATTGGTGCAGCAAACTGACATCTCGACCATTGCACCACATGGGTCGTCAATTAAGTAGTTGGGGAGAACTGTTTACCGAGCTTCCGAAGCATAGAGGGGCACAAATAATATTATTGGTAAGAAAACAAAATGAGACCGTGTTATAAGTTTTTAGGGCTGTAAATTGAAATTGATTCAAGTTGGCCGTCATTGCAAAATAATGATTAGTTTTTTTCAGAAGAACCTGGGTACAACATAAGATCACAACACTATATGACAACTTCAGAAACTTAGTTGTGTCTGAAATCCGTGCGGTTAACAGGTTCATTATCTTTGCAGGATTAAAACTTTCAGTTTCAGCTACACACTGCCAATGTTTCCATGCAGTTCAAAATCCATGTTTCTCCACGGCTGCGGTTTCCAATCGGCCGATGTCTGCGACACAGACGTAAAAAGGGGAGATCAAACGAAACCAATTAATTAGTGCATGCATCAAAAATGCGTGGATTCGTATTGCGTTACTAAAAATGCTGTTATTATTTATTTGCATGTCATTGTTTAGTTTAACAGTGCTTTTGCAGTCCAATATATATTTTTAGTACTGTGTTTATTATAAAAGTGTTTATAAGAAAGTTTTTTTAGGACCGATGGTAAAGGCACCTCAATTTGAATTGGGCTCGATGGTGCTGAATGTCGGCAAAAAAAAATTTCATTCAAGGGTGATTCTGAAGTGTGTGAATAAAGGACTTTTATTTATTTATTTATAATTAGTACATACATATTTTATGATTACAGTCATGAAATCTTTAAACAATAAAGGCTAGATATTAAGGCTTCATGGTAATCTAGAAATAAAAAAGTAAAAGTATATGAAACCTAAAAAGAAATACTGAAATATAACAATGTAACAATATAAGAGGTCCAGTACTACTTAGAGAACACGTTCGAGAAAACACTTGACATTGATACTGCTCTTTTAAATTTCGAAAAGTTTGAATCGCTAATAAGCAAGCCCTCAGAGTAAATAACCCGGTTCATTAATGGCTAAATATTCATAATTTTGCGATGCTGTTCAGAACAGCATCTGCCCACCCTGTATATTCCGTCTACGCAGTTGTGTCATAATCAAACATGGACAAATCAAAGAGCTCTGTGTATACGAGACTGACCGTTATTAGTCGCCATCCTTTGATTTGTCCGCGTTTTAATTCACGTTTCGCATTCGTGTAACTTCATACTCTCGCAAATAACAGAGTACATGGATCAGCCACAGAATATTGGTAAGAACTTGGTTATATTGTGAAAAAATCTCGTATATGTCGCGTATATAATATACAAGTATATTTCTAACAGTTGGCTGTTTAGCCGATATTTAAGTCTGCCAATATTTTATTACGGTTACCAAGGTTACAGTTGGTCTGGGTGTTTAATATCTATGCGCTATAGCGTATTTGTGTATGTGTGTGTGCGTATGTGGGTGCTTGTGTGTGCGCGCGTTTGCATGCCCTAGCGCGTGTGTGTGCGTGGGTGCGTGTACGTGTGCCTGGGTGTGAGCGTGTATGGTATAAGTGGATCAGCTTTTACAATGTAAAGTACTTTAAGGTAGTGGCTTATGCTGAGTGAGCCCGTTTGATTCAGGCATCGTAGCACATGTTGTTTCTGTGTTATTTTTTATTGTTGTTTGTTTATTGTGATATGTTTTACATGTGATTGTGTTGCGGTGCATTGAATCAAAAAATGTTTTCTTTCTTTCTTTCTTTCTAGTGTATGGCAAGTTATTACACCAAGCTATGGGTTTCTTTCAACAAACACATCTCTCATGAGCAACAGTGTCAATGAGCACCAAATAAAATGGTCGACTTGTATAATTATAACTTAAAAAAAGAAAGAGAACATAATTCCAAAAATAAATTCCAATATTCTGACGATTTTTTTATTTTAACTTAGGTCATGAACCTTCTTGAAACTTGTTCGGTTAAAGATGGAATTTAAGGTATGACTGATTACAGAACAAAAACAAATAAAACGCATATTTTAATGTGTATCCCAATTATGTTAATATAGGGTCGGTATGCGAGTCCATTTGTGTGACGTGTCGGGTAAAATGGACGCTTTTAGGGTTCTTTGATGAACAATAAACTCGATTAAATTATAATTACTGACATGGCGCACCGGGTCAGCAAGTTTATGTGGCTGTGGACTGGTGTGTGTCGCAGAACTGATGGCTGTTGCATCAGACGAGCTCTGAGATGGAGAGTAGTTTGTCCTCCGTCCTGACGAGTTGCGAAAGGTGATGGAGGCTGATCGAGAAAAGTGGAGGACCAGGATATCTGGCCAAGTATAGAGGAGATCTATTTCTAGCAGTGGATTGCGATAGGTAAGGTCCAGCGCAAAGAAATATCTATTGTTAACCTGCGAACGGCTCCTCTGCGTGTATGCCTCAATTTTTTTATATTCTAACAGGCTTTAGCCAGGCAGTTCAAATCAATCTGTTAACGTTTACGCCAGTTATGAATGAGTTGGTAGGTCGCCAGAGACTCGATCATTGTTAAACGAGAAGGTCGAATATGGTTCCAGAAATTGACTAATAGATGGGCTTTTTTCCAGATGGACTTTTCACATTTATTCTTCATAATTTCACGGCGAGCTTAGACCTTTCAGTATAAAATAATAGTTAGGTATTTGAATGCCAATTCTGGCTAAGAGCGAAAAGCCATATCCAAAAAAACCTTATCATTATGTCATGGCAACAGTGATACAAAAAACATTTGTTCACAAAACAATAACTTAACCTTCATTATTAGTTCTTAGTTCATGAAAAGTACTTCGGAATGTACGGAATCCATGCACTAAAGCTCGTATCGATCTTAACCGCTCGTAAATTTAAGTGTGCATTGGAAGTAGTAGATTCGTGTCGAACGATTAACGCTGCGTCGATCTAATTTTACGCATAACAGGATGTTATATGGCTATAAATAAATCACACTCTATGAACGGAGGTAAAAATGGATGAACTCTGCTGCTTTATAAGCAGAGTAATTAGAAAGAAAACTATTTACTCTTTGAGCCTAGTAAACAATTGGCCAAGCGCGAACTGGAATCGCTCGTGGAGGGTTCCGCAGCAGTAAGTTACATAAAATTAAGTAATTTTTTTTACTTTAGGCACCTACTACAGCTTAAATACGAAAATAAACGAAATAGTGGTTCACCGCTTATGTCGTTAAAAAACTACACACCAGGAATCGTTCAAACTAAATTTCGTTTTTAGATTTCACGGTAATGTACATTATATATTTTATAGTTTAGTTTAGAAATTAGAGAGGGGAACGGGGGGGGACATATTTTTTCAACTTTGGAAGTATATTTCGCGCAAACTATTCAATTAATTAAAAAAAAATTAGAAACCTCGATATCATTTTTCAAGAAAAAAGGGTGTGACTTACGAATGGACAGACAGACAGACTTGACGAATCTATAAGGGTTCCGCTTTATGTTATTTGGCTACGGAACCCTAAATGAAAAACTCTTGGACTTTGGGAACCAAGCACCCACTGATTGGATTACAAAAACCTAATCATCGTGCTGACTTTCCATCATCGCACTTTTTTTTGTTAATTAATTAACGGAAAAATGGTAAAAATTCAGTAAACTAAGGGACTTATGTTATGGTTTTTTCTGAATTTTTATTTATATCCATCTAAAGTAAGTTCCCTAACTAAAGTAGATTATTTTAGTCACGGAAGTGAGTACACTTATGATTAATAAATAAATACACCCAGACTTTCACACAGCGCCATTCAACCCCCAAAATAAGCATTTAGCATGTAATATGAAGACCTGATATACATACTTATACTTATTGACGACCCATTTGGTGTTGCGGTTGAGATGTCGGCTGCAACACCAAGAGTTCCGGGTTCGATCACCAGGCAGTATAAACATTTGTGTGCATATTAATGCCCGGGAATTGAAACTGAAACCCATGGTAGTAGTAGCCGACGTCTTGACCATTACACTACATGGGTCGTCAATTAACAAATACTTTATTTACCATATCATATATGAATTACAACTATTATTTAGAATATAGTAAGCTCCCTAATAAACCAATGATAGCGCGTGGAAATTAAATTCAGTTACCGAACCAGCGGCTTCGAAATTCCAATTTTATCGGCAATTAAAATCACAACGGACCGTTTTCGGCTTTAATTAAACTAGAGTCGATAAAGTGTATTAAGTTTGTAATTAGTAGGCTGTTTAAAGGATATTCATAGATTTAATAAAAATGTTAAAACAAAGCAAATAATATGATAATTATCCGCATAGCCCTATGTAAATACACAGATTCATTTCTTTATTGATATTTATTAATAAAAAATTAAAATCATCATCAGCTCATTTCAATTTAATGTCCACACGTTTAAGGAGCACGTGCCTACCCGTACGCGGGTGTATAGTAGCCTTAATTGTCCACGCGGGCCCAGTGCTGATTGGCCGACTTCACGCACAACCTTTGAATCGCTTCACAGGCGGAGGACCGGGATATCTGGCGCAAAATGGGGGAGACCTATGTCCAGCAGTGGACTGCGATAGGTTGAAGCGAGACAGGCGTGCGCAGGTTTTCTGACGATGTTTTCCTTCACCGTAAGAGCGTCGGATAACGTACATATAATTTCGGAAACTCGAAATCACATTGGTACGTGGCGGGATTTGAACCTGCGCCCTCCACACCATTGAGCCACCGACGCAAATCAAGCAGTAGAAAAAATCTTACGCTTAGAACGATCTCTTTCAGACAACCTCATAATCTATCTATTTATTAAGAAAAAACAACAAAATGACAATTTGTAACCTAATCCTTTTTTACTAGTTTTTCAACCCCGGACCACGTGATTCATTCACAGCCACAAAACTCAACAAACAAAGCCCCTATTATACATCCCGCATACAAGTATGTACTTAAAGCTGAGATAAGTAGTATGAGAGTCGACAGATGGTAGACCACTATGCTTCCTGAAGCGTTAGTAGTCTTGTTATGTTATTTACAAGGTTTATTTACATTATCATTATTAGCGTCGATGTAGACTGTCGCCTTCCTGCCGGGAGGGCTGAGGTTCAAATCCCGATACGCACCAATGTGTTTTCGAATTTTTGAAACTATATATCGTTATCCGACGCTCTTACGGTGAAGGAAAACATCGTGAGGAAACCTTCATGCACGCCTGCGAAGAGATTCGAAGGTTGTGTGTGAAGTCGTCCAATCCGCACTGGGCCCGCGTGGACGACTAAGGCCTAATCACTCTATACGGGTAGGCTCGTGGCCCTCGGTGGGGACGTTTAATGAGCTGATGATGATGATTTACACAATACACTATTTATACATTACATATTGATATGACAAAGCCTTTTCACGATATATTTGCTACCGAAAAATAACAAGAACTGCAAATTGATTAATTTCATAGGAAATTAATAAACTTCGTTGGATTCTACACCAGAGATACATTTTGTATTTTTTTATAGCATTTTGTTTCGTTATTTTCTATATTAAATTGTCTCTTTTGTAATATTGTACTCGACGTGAGTGAATTGTGTTTGTGGACAAACAAACGATTTTCTTTTCTTTTTCTTTCTTTTGATTATAATTCCCATTGTTTACAATAAAGTTAAAAGTATAGATTCGTGCTGTGCTCACAAAACAAATGAAAAAAGGCTCCCGAATGCAGCGATAGCACACATAGTAATATTTCGAATGAGCGTACATTTACCGAAACAAAGAGTCTACAACTGTATTCTCTTTGGCGGTTCGTTTTTCAGGCACGGGTGGCGTATCTACCTTTATATATACAGAATATCATTGATTGTTTATCCCATTCACTAAAAGATGTATTTGTTTGATTGCTATATTTTCATCATCATCATCATCAGCTCATTAAACGTCCCCACCGAGGGGTACGAGCCTACCCGTATAGGGTGATTAGGCCTTAGTCGTCCACGCGGGCCCAGTGCGGATTGGACGACTTCACTCACAACCTTCGAATCTCTTCGCAGGCGTGCATGAAGGTTTCCTCACGATGTTTTCCTTCACCGTAAGAGCGTCGGATAACGTACATATATTTTTCGAAAATTCGAAAATACATTGGTACGTGTCGGGATTTGAACCTCAGCCCTCCCGGTAGGAAGGCGACAGTCCACACCACTGAGCCACCGACGCTTATTATTTTTAATATTGCTATATTTTGATAAAAAGAATTAATTCTAATAACAACAGCGATATCATTACTATGGATGTGACGGGCAAGCGCTCGTCGCTTCCGCGCGTCTGCCCAATTTCCGTTGGCTTTCGACTGCTTTTATAAACTGATACGAGAATGGGTTGCATGTTATGCATAAATGCAATCATTTTGAGTAACACTGGCTTATATTTTAACAACAGATTAATCATATATGCAGCTCTTTGAATGCTAGGATTAACATAGTTTCCATAGTAACAGGATATTCAGCTGTGGACGATGGAGGGATGATACAGTCAACATTATGTCAGTTTTTGATGCAATCAAGCTTAGATAAACAATTAACTAATTAGATGCATAATCTCACTCAAAAAATGTCTGTGGCAAAACTCGCAATGGTTAGGCAGAATTTTCATTCAGTTTCACTTGTCAGTATGACATAGTAGTGTGCTCGTGATTTTTTGATTTTGTACCCTTTCAGTTTAGAATCAAGTCTCTTTAATGCATTATAGAACAAATAAGTGGCCTTAGTAAGCCTTAGGAAATAACAAGCTTAACAATAACTAAAAATGTATTTTAAAAGATAATCATAATCCTAATTTATTGACCTCCGGGTCGTGTTTACTTACTGGTATTTAACGTTCCATAGCAAAAAGTGTTCTCAAGGTAGCAACGCTCGAGTGCGCGCGTAGTGAGCGAGCGCTCCGCTCGGCTGGCTCGGGCGTAATGATCGGACGGTGTTACAGTGCTTATCCATACTAATATTGTGGAAAAATATCGACGACCCATCTGGTGTAATGGCTATTATATCAAGGGCTCCGTGTTCGAGGGTAGTACAACTGTTTGTAATGATCTGGGTATTTTCATGTATAATATGTATGTATTTACAAAAAATATATATAAGTATGTTTATCCGTTGTTTAGTATCCATATTACAGGGTGATGCTTAATTTGAGTCCTAGATGGCGCTGTGTGAATGTCTCTGTTAGGAGTTCACGGTTCATAGACCGGTCCTTTGAAGCTTGCGTGGGGACATTGGTCCAACACGTAGAGGCTTTGTGAGACAAATTAATGATTTGTGATGTGTACACGAGCGGCCGCTCGCTCTGTCCGCACTATGGGAGTACACACAGAGCGAGCACCCGCTTGGTGCAAGGGCTATTGCAAATATAGGAAAAAAAAATAAAGGCTATGGATAGGCTAATTGCTGGTCTAGTTTATGGGCTATTGATTGAGACAACGGGGATTATTATTATTAAATTCTATGATTTTATAATATGCATGTAAGACTAGTTACAAATGCATATAATTGGATTATCTGTTTCGAATAAAAATTTATACTTACAAGATACATATTGTCTGTCTGATTGTTTCGGCTCATCTCTGAAACAGCTGGATCAATTTTGATGCGTCTTTTGAGAATAGCAGTTGGCAGCTGATCTAATTATTAAGGCTATTTTCATACGAGAAAACTACCCCGTAAGTTTTCCCGTATAAAAAATCTCTCTAGCCAAATAATATTTAAAAGCAAGTCCACACTAATTCATCAGTGCCCCTAATGAGTTGGTACGTTCGTTCAAGTTCAATGCCATTCGGCCATCTTGGATCGATTTTTGACTTTACTGGGTCCATGATTACGTAACGAGATTATCTAAAATTAAGCCGCTGATCTGGTTGCTTGTTAGATGTTATTTACTCTTGGTAAGCCTACCATATTTTCACCGTCAATTTATTTTGCTTTGGTACACAATTAAAAATCTACAAACTTGGTTTGAAAATTTTAAAAAAACAACTTCAGGTATAGTCTTTAACTAAGCAGTAGGCACTAATTTTTTTATGTTATAGGGAGGAAACGAGGAAGAGAGTCACCTGATGGAAATCTCCGCCCATGACCAACGGAGACACCAGAAGTGTCACTGGTGCTTGCATTTTAGAAAAGAATACGCTCTTTTCTTGAAGTTTCCAATGTCATAACTTTCAGGGGATACCGATGTTGGGAGGTCTTTCTATATAAGTGATGGATGTAGAAGAAAATGGCGCAAGGATCGAAAGATAGTGGAACGCCAACCATCAAGATGATGAGGAATCTTAATTTTATATTCCGAATAGCTTTTGCCCGCGGCTTCGCTCGCATTAAATTCGGGATAACACGGTACTTGCATTTATCACTATACATACGATTTCCCCTCCCTCCAACTTTGAAGGTTTCGGGGTCAATTTCAGAATTTTTTTTAGCAAAAAATATGTTATAGTGAGCTAACCTCAAAAGATAGACATATGCTGTCGCGGACTTTTTTGTAGACCATTAAAAGCAGAACAATACTCTCATACATGACTTTTGTGTGAATTTAACTGTTTACGCAGCGTACGCAGCGGAAGCTCCAAGTATGAAAAAATACCCCCGATTTTGAAACACTTCATTGCTGCTCCGCGTCTATTACTCGTAGTGTGATGATATATAGCCTATAGCCTTCCTTGATAAATAAGCTATCTAACACTGAAAGAATTATTCAAATCGAAGAAAAAATCAGTTCCTGAGATTAGCGCGTTCAAACAAACAAACAAACTCTTCAGCTTTATATATCAGTATAGATAATGGAACACAGCAGCAGGTATTAGATCGAACAATTATTTGAACCATTTCACATTATATAAACTATATAAAACACAAAGACTCGCAATCCTCGATTAGACCTTTAAATTATCCACTGTGCCATAGAAAAATTAATCTATTTGTAATCTCCAAGCATAAATTCATCAAGCCATAATGTAAAATGGAGTTTATACAGTTGAAGAAACTTTATAGAACTTAGATCTGAAGAATCAGAGCAGAGCAGAGAGCAATTTTGTGAATATGAAATAAATTAAAATTACATTTATTTGACTCGAAGAACCAACAGAAACTAACAGTTTAAAGCTTCAACACGAATTTTCGCAATCGCAAGACTTAAAGTAAATTTAGTTGACCGTTCATATTCAACCTTTCTTCGAAGGACATGCTAAGGCTTTGGTACCCCTAAAACTTGTTCTCTTATATGTTAAGGACTATATAATAATTTTGTAATGGTAGTAAATACACAACTATCAGTACGTCACAGGCTTCGAATTCTGTACGAATGGTTCAAATTTAAATCCACATATTTCCTTAAACTAATCAAGTATTTTTTCGAAATAATGAGCGGGTTTTAATGCAGTGAACCTTATATGTATTAAACTAGAAGCACAAAGCAACTTTTATCATTTTCGGGACTCAAACCCACTGCACACCACGGACCACACAAGGCCACGGAGATATTCTAAATATTGTGTAGTAATTGTAGCAGTCAAATATGTGTGTTAAAATGATACGTAACGACTTAATTTCTCTCCACTTTATGATGAAGTGAACCCCTTTTAGTCAGAGTGCAGTATAATAAAGTATTCAGTGAGAAATCTTAAACAAGATTGTACGATGCACAGACGCGATGCGGATTAGTGTGCAACGGTTAATGCAAATCTCAGCATCTCCCACTGCAACACATAGTTGAATTTGATTCGCTAGAAATGCATTTCAGTCGGACCGCTTCTATGGTAAAGGGAAATAGTTTCATTTTCTTTTGAATAGGTTAAACGCTTGACGTTAATATTGGAAATTATTACCGTTTGATAAAGCTTCGCAGTTTATATCTATGTCACCGGAAAATAATAACAACCCAACTCCGCCTCCTCATCCAGCCTCTACCAGCGACCTTTGCAAGTCGTCGGTCCATCGGGCCGGAGGGCGTCCTACGTTTGCCAAGATGAAATATTTTTGTCTCTTAGCGTCATAATTACGTCATGCATTTGTGTAAAAAGCCTATTTGTTACCACCGTAAAATTTTACTATGAAAATTATTATTAAAAAGACAAATTCTAAAAGCAATATATTAAGAAATATTATATGAAATACTTAGAATATAAAAAGAAACTTTAAGATAAAGCAACAATTGTAAAGCATTAAGCTTACAGGTAACGTGTAACCTAAGGATGTACCCGTACATTTCAAATTAAATCCAAGAAACGTAATTGCGGCTTATACCAATCGCGTAGTTTATCTCGTACAAAGCACAACTCAATCTCGCAGCTTCCCGGTCCAAAACAAATTCCATCCATTTTGCATTGCGCTAGTTCTCATCAAATAGACTGGCCCCCCTTTGTGGGCCCTACGCTTACTTAGTTCGGCTTTAGTTGTGACTACATTAGCGTTTGTAATCCAGACAGCTTTGTGTTTGAACAATTTAATATGAGCTTTTTGCCTTTTAGAACTTTGTTTATACTTAAACATTTTTTAGATCGCGTGACATAATTTGGCATTATTTCTAAGGGACCTCATTTTAAAAACATATCTACCAATTGTGAGGTCAATTTTTCGCAAATATTATTTCGCAAATACACTAAATTTAGATCTCTTAGTATAATTATACACGGATGCGCACTTAGTCTGCCTGGTTCTGATATTTTCCTTTTATTAAGGGTCGCTGGAAGAAATGTTATTTCAAATAAGCAGTATATTTGTACTTACGTTTCAATTCATATTACGAACTACGATTATGTGTGCATAAATAATAGATTAACTAAATTTGAATTTCAATACTGATGATATTAATTTAACATTAAAAAGAGTGGCGAAATGAAGGAATTTTACGTACGTACCTTATGAATCTTTGCAAGGTTTTTAATTTAGTAGTGCTATATAACACAACCCAGCCAGTGGTTATGACGTATCTCATTAATCTCTGGACTTACCTGAAACAGAAACAGAATACTTGATAGTTTACAATACAATTACCAATTCAGATATTAAGCAGGAATCGTTTTGATTTTTATCGGTTCCTTATCATATACGTGTGTATAGACTTAAGACATATAGCTATTATTTCTAAAGAACTAGTGCCCTCTTCCCGGTACACCAAAATGCACA
Source organism: Leucinodes orbonalis (assembly GCA_019425675.1). Lineage (NCBI taxonomy): Eukaryota > Metazoa > Arthropoda > Insecta > Lepidoptera > Crambidae > Leucinodes > Leucinodes orbonalis. Next base: position 91,623 of record PQWD01011701.1, read on the forward strand.
ACACTACTGTTTCACAGGACGATATCTGACACTGGGGTGGTACCTACGTAGACGACCACAGATTTCCCAATACAGGAGATGGGGCAAGCCGCGTTTTTAAGTGCGACAAATGTAAGCTCAACGAGCATACACTGGTGCAGTTTACGCTCTGTGAGACGACAAGACGCACGAATATTAGAAGAAATTACCAGTTTTTTTCCCAAAATGCCATCCTGTGCAATTGTAAATGCCATCATCGCATGAATCAGTAATTTACCAAGAATATGATAACTTTTCACAGGTAAGAAACGAAAAGAAATTGCGACACTGGGACTGCCTATAAACTTGGCGGCTTGTCCAGTCTAATTGTATATTCGGATGTCTGTGTAGACGACTATACAATAATCACTCACTTATCATACGACTACAGAAGGTAGGTTCATTATATATTTATTATACGAACTGCACTCGAATAAAAAATAAATAAGAATTTCATACTTTATTTGCAGAATTTACCAAGATTTAACAGCGAAAACCTATAGTCTAAAGAAGCGCAGATAAAGAGATCAACGCAAAATATTACTGATAATTGTAGAATTTCACTTAAAACCGACAATCTTACTAATTAGTCAGGGTTTTCCAATGTAAACAAAATTTATTCTCTATCTTATAATTTAAGTCGCGATCTCGAAATTGTTGGAATCTACTTAATTGGACTACTTTTTGTTGAATAGCAAAGTTTCTAACTTGGAATTTTGTAAGTTAAATTAAATTCATTATTTGTTAATATTTCAATTTATACTTTGAGTGTATTCAACATAAATGCTGAATGGTTCGTGAAATAACTATGGCAAAATAATTTTTGTTCTCGAATTTTGTGACTATGGTGCTTTGATCTCTTGGCGACAAACGCGTTCGTTTAATGATGCGCAGTTTATGGCACTATTTTTTATTGATACGGTACGCATATGATTGGTGTTCAAAAATTATCATCTCCTCTGTGCTCTTATGGCTGGCTGGGTGCACGTTAACTTCTACCAATACGATTGAACTCGTGTAGTTTAACTCGGAGAGTAAAGGCCCAAATTCTTTCGTCTTTAAACACGAATCTGCTGTATTTAGTACCTTATCGTATGTTAGAGCGTCGGTGGCCCATTAGTGTGAACTGTTGCCTTCAAATCCCGCGTACTAATGTATTTTCCATTTATCGAAATTATATTATACGTTTATCCCGACGCCTACTGTCAAAGAAAACATCGTGAGAAACCTGCGCTCGCCTGCCCGTGCGCAGCCGGGGCGGGTCGCTAGTAGAATAATGTAAAAATAAACCACACTACAATATTCACATGTAACTATCAAGATTGCGCAATTACGCCAGCGAACTACAGGGACTCGTGAAAATTTTTCACTTATAAACCAACATTAAACGAGGCGCGACTTAATGAGCTCGCTTCCTAAAATGAGGTCGTGTTTTCAGTTAGATGGCTATAAGCCCGATGATTTCTTTGGAATGACCTTTTATAAGATTGATGTATTTCGTCTCCTACTTTCTACCCTCTAAAATAGTTTTCTTCTTAATCAAACACATATAATGCGTCGGTGGCTCATTGGTGTGGACTGTCGCCCTTACCTACGGAGGCCCGAGGTTGTCAATCTCGCCACATACAATGTGTTTTGAATTTCGTAATACATTATGTAAGTTATCCGATGCTCTTACGGTGAAGGAAAACATCATGAGGAAGCCTGTGCACTCCTGCGAAGAGATTCAAGGGTTGTGCAATTCGCACTGGGCCCGCGTGGACGACTAAGGCCTAATCACCCTATACGGGTAGGCTCGTGCCCCTCGGTGGGGACGTTTAAATTAGGTGGTAGACTCGATACTAAGTCGTCTAGGTAGTTACCACCGCAGTGCCAGATAGAGAGTTATGCACTTTTGTGTTTCGGGATGAGGGCACTGTAGCTAGTCAAAATTACCGGTATAAAGAGACCTAACATCTGTTGTCTCGGGTGACGGGCGCAGTGTGGCATTGATAGAGGATAATAACTGTCTGTCAGTTGTTGGTCTCCTTTAATGCTGCTCTGTCATGGTCTGGCGTATCACTTACCATCAGGTGAGCGTCCAGACCGTCCTGTACACTTATAACACGAAAAAAAAATTGTGTCTGGATTCCCTGCATTTAATGTGTTAAGTAGAGCCAAGCTTCTGAATCTACACGACCTAACTCTACCGACCTTTATTTCAAAGAATTCACATAAGTATGTATTCACTGATTATTTATTTTTGCGTTCTATTCGTTATAACATTTCGTGGGTCACTTCCTGTAATTTGTTTCTCATATGTCATGTCTAATCCACTTCACTTGTTAAGATAGCATATACCACAAACAATTATCAACGCATTCATTAATCAGAACATTAATTTTAGTACTTTAACGGAGCGCGGGACAGAACATAAACTCAAAGTATTCCGTGACGTCATTAATCACGAGTTTCTCCCCCCAGCCGCTAGGAGCGCCACCATCGCTAATTGGAATACTTCACACTATGGACAAGTTTAGATAACATACGCTTATTAACTATTTACTTGAACCATCGGTTGATATCACTTCAATCGATATATAAATGTTCTCTTTTCTATCCAAACTATCACAGTCCACTGTTGGACATAAGTTCCTCCCATTTGGCGCAGATATCTCAGCCTCCGCTTATCTTATCCAAACTCCGTCAGCTTCCATCTTCATCGACCCATGCGGTGTTATGGTTAAGACGTCGGATGACACCAAGGGTTCCGGATTCGATCCCCGTGCAGTACAAACATTTGTGTGCATGAACTTGTCTGTTTGATTTTGTCTGGGATTTTCTCTGTATAATATGTATGAAATTACAAAAAAATAGCATAAAGTTATGGATTTGATGTAACTTTATAATCATATAGCTCACTCAAGAGCATAAAGCAAAGGCTGTACACGAATTCCCAACATATATTGTAATAAATGTATAAACAAAGTACAAGATTAAATTAAACATTTAAATAAATCTGACTTGTCATTTATTCATTTCACTAAAGCTAAGAGATTATTTCGTTGTATACCTTCACAATCGACAAGATCCAGAGATATCCTTCAAAATTAATTTTCTAATGGCTCACGATGTCTTTGAAGGAATCAAATTGCCATTTAATTAGAACCCTTGTAATCAACGTTGGTGTAATTTCTAATCTGCAGGTAGAGGGCGCTGAGAGCGATTGGTTACAAATAAAATTCGGTGATAAATATCGTGAGTTTTATTTGGAGGTAAGAAATAAAATAGTCGTAATGGAAACTGGCCCTTTATAAGCGAACGAAATTCACGTACTTTTAAAATACATCGCTAGGTTTCCTTCTTTGAATTGACGTTTTTTAAATGAAAGCAATTAATGTTATGAGTAATGAGTAAATACTGAATTAGAGTTAATGTAAAACAAATCGCCTTTTAATGTTTTGCATGCTTAAAGTAAGTAATTTTAAAGCACATCGCTGGATAACTATTAAAGAAGAAAGATTTTTGTACAAAATTGAAACGGAACAAATTGCATAGTATACATATTTCATAGAAAATACATAGAACTTATTTAATGTGTTCGTTAAAGCGCAGGGCATGGTCAATCGTTGGGTACATATAACTGTCCGTTGAAGCTGTGAAGACCACCTGCGGCCATTAGCTATAAGTCATTCCGAAAAAAAATATCGAAAAGGGGGCGCTTTCTAAAAAAATATTATTTTATATTATATTACGTGCTTCAAGGTTGTGCGTGAAGTCGGCCAATCCGCACTGGGCCCGCGTGGACGACTAAGGCCTATACACCCTTTACTCATCATGATGTTACTTGCTGCTAAGTTTCCCTTCATGGGTGAGTACGACTCGCACTTGGCCAATTTTTTAAAGTTGTAACGCATTTGAAGCTTTCGAGTAACGAGTCAGTGTTTCATCACAGGTTGTTATAACAAAACACTTCTGAAACTTGACCCTTGTGTTGTAATGGATGAAACGTCGGCTAGTATACTAAGGGAATGCTGAGGGGTTAAAACCCTGGGCAGTATAATCATTTGTGTGCATGAACATGCCTGTTTGTAATGGTCTGGGTGTTTTTAGTGTAAAAAGTATATAGGTACGCTTATTCGTTGTAATATGGGTACTAAACCCATATTACAGGCTTAGTTTGGAGCTTACTGACGCTGAGTGAATATCAGTGGATATTTGTTATTTATGTTTACTAAAAACAATTAAAAATAACCGTTCAGTGTTATCAGTATAAAGATTATCTGCACTAAAATGCGCGATGTATTCACAAAACACCAAACACACTATGTTGACTGTCGCAACACAAACACGTCTGTTGTTTAAACGAAAAGAAAAACAACGTTTTAGCGGCGAAAATACGGGAACAAATTCACTGTTGTTATGTAGCGAATAGGAAAACACGTTGGTGCAATAATGGTTTCGCTAGCCCTGTTGTGGTTGCTAATCGGGTTTGTATGAGAAAAAAACATTTATTTATTTAGTTTTTAATGTTAATTTACCAACTATTTTCTAAAAGTAACAAAAAGCGAGCGTTTCCATAGTCCGTTTTCTGTGAGGCCGTGGTATCACTCTAGTAGGCTGACGACGCAGTTGTAACGGTTGAAACGTCGGCTACTACACCAAGGGTTTCGGGTTCGATCCCCGGGCAGTACAAACATTTGTGTGCATGAACATGTCTGTTTGATCTGGGTGTTTCTTTTAAAAAAAGTGTTTAAGTAAGTTTTTTGTTGTTTAGTACCCATAGTTGCATTAGGTTTATTTTTCTAATTTTTTTTTAAATTACTATATTTTCTCATTTTTGTTTTCTTTTTGTTGTATACTAATTTGTTTGTGGCTATAAATAAATAAATATTTCTTTCTATAATTCAAGCGTTACGCTTGAATTGGGGCTAGATGGCGCTGTGAAAATGACAGTAGATTTTTATTAATTTATTATTTTTGTCACTGCCGAAGTATACTCGTAGCTCTCCCACATTTCTTTATTAAGTAAAAATATCTAGATAAATATTTTTCAATTAACAAAGAGCACGATTTATCGTCGATGTACATAAAACTAATCTTTGAGAATCTCAAACGAGCTCGGAGTAAAGAGCATCGGACCTATAAAGAAGCGCCGTAGCCGCTACGTAATTTCTACGCCGTAGCCCGTAGCCGCGTAGGGAGCGTTACGGACTGCTCCAATTTTCAAGAAAAATCCTCTTTGATGAAACTGGAAATTTATTCAGCAGATGTGTTATAGTGGAAAATTATATGAATTAAAATCTTTGCATTTCGCGTGTAAATGTATATTTAGAGGCTGTAAATACCTTTACTACTTATATCTTACGTGCTTAGGCATAACACAGATTCCATCTATTTCTGTGAAGGGATGATTGAAAGAAAAAACAGAGTTGCGAATGTTTACTGTCGTTCTACAGCTGAAACAAGATTTTTTGTTAAAATGTATTCTTAAGTGAATCCGATCTGATGTGCGTAGACTTAATGCACGTGCCAACTTATTGTATGATACATAGTGTACAAGAGCGTCGGTGGCTCAAAAAGCGTCGGTGGCTCAATGGTGTGACTTGTCTCCCTCCTAGGTTCAAATCCTGCCACGGACCAACGTGTTTTCGAATTTTTGAAATTACATTTACGTTATCCGACACTCTTACGGCAAAGAGACTCAAAGGAGGTGTGTGAAGTCGTTCAATCCGCACTGGGCCCGCATGGACGATTAAGGCCTAATTACCCTATACGGGTAGGCTCGTGCCCTTCGGTGGGGATGTTTAATGAGCTGATGATGTATACTTTAAGGCTGTTTTGTTAAAAATACCTTTACTACATATATCTTACGCGCTTAGGAATAACACGTATTCCATATATATGTATGAAGAGATAATTGAAAGAAAGAAAGACTTATTACAGCTAATGATTCTGTTCTCTTTACTGTGTTAGACAACAATTTTTATGAAAGAAGAATACTGTATTCTTTAATTCAGGCCAACTGAGCCCGAGTTTACCCTCGTTCTACAGCTGAAACTAGAATGCTGTATTCTTTACTGAGTCCGAAGTGAGGTGAGTACTTAATTCACGTTTCAATTAATTGTATAAAGATACATAGAGTCAAAATCAAGATGTATATAACTCTAGTTCCAATTAATCTTATTACTTTGCTTGAAGACAGTATATAGTATTCTTTTATGAGTCGTAACTGAGGTTACTGAGGTGCGTAAGTATGAATAGCCCGCGTTCTGCCTGTTCGTTTATGAGATAGAATACTATATTATTTACCGAGTTGTAAATAAGAAGCGTTGGTATATCTAAATGATAGAATACTTTATAAAAATTTTAACCGTGGTAAAACACAAAGACAGAACACTGTATAAATATCACCCAGCAGAATGACCGCTCCGTAAAATCCGAAACGCAACCTTGTGAACCTGTAATAATCTTTGTTACACTTTGTGGAATTTTTAGAGCGCAATTTCAGCTTTGGTTCGACGATAATGAACTTCCACGGAGATAGATGGCAGCAATTTATGTCTGTGTATTTACTTTTAACACGATTTACGCGAAAAACGCCGGGCGTTCCACGGAAGGTCGTAAGATCTTAATTTGAGGAGCTTTAATGATGTACAAGTGGCCTGTTTCGAGGACCTTCTTTTGGACTATGCAAACGTTTAAACTGTTGAACGAGCTTATGGTTTGCATGCGCATATTTTCAATTTATGTATATATTATGAAATAAGTTAGCTACTTATTAGGAAGTACCGAATTATATCATAGTATGGTAGTCGCAGTGGCGTGCACAGAAATTATGAGTAAGGTGTGCAAAGTGAGTGACAGTAATCGCAAAAATAAATAATTCATATTTTTGTCAAATTGACTGCTGTTGATGACAGCAGATTGCCTATGGTTTCAAATATGTAGAAGAAAAGGGGCGAAGAAGTAGGAATCATTTAATATGTTGGCGATTTTCCGGGATGTCTGGACGCGCAGGGTATGCACTGTTTATTTACTGGGTAGTCGTCATTAACCCGCGTTTTGCCCGCGTGTTGATTCCAATCTCCTCATAGACATACGTTGCGATTATATATACGTATATCATAATAAATACTACATGTGTAAGGCCTCCATTGATTGATTTACATCAGATTTTCTGTTGTCATTGTTTGATAACCGTCGAAGTTTTTGAATGTTATTGATTTTTTTTCGAACTGACTACTGCTGTTGGCCGCAGATGGCCTTTACAGCTTCACCGGGCAAGTGGCGAGCGCAGATGGCTCTCAGCCTTAAAATTTACACAACGAGCCTAAGGGCGTCCCCGAACGGGATTCGAACCTCGGCTTAGGGCGTTGCGGGGGGGAATGTCATTGAGTAAGGTTTTAAAGATGTACTTATGTATATGTACTATTGGGAGTAGCCCCAACACAACCTAGTTACGATTCGGACCCATTTCATCAGAAACAATCGAACAATGTGCTAATCACACCGGAACGTTTCTATTGGCTAAAATAATACAAATTATGCCACGATCGACCGCGACTCGGGTGTCGATAACAAATTAACAACTCAAAGGACACTGAATCTGTGTACTGTCTGAAAACAAAACAATTTAACATTGTTTTTATAGACCTTTAAAAAGTGCGCAATATGCTCTACTAATTCAATGCGTAAGATATTGTAAACATGTCAGCAGGTGAATATTTAATTTGAATATAAATAAATTCTATCAAGCTCCAACTCATAAGTTTTTATTTCTTTAATGTGTTGAGTGAACATAACGAAAATTATTAACAATATCTACTTAGTTGATAAATTGTTTATAATTTTCAGCAGACAAAACGCCTATTTTGAAATTACCGGTTTCTAGACGAAGGCAATTTTCGTGCCTTTTTTTTTTGTAAAAGGTTCCATTTCGTATTTTGATCGAAAACAAAGGTTTTTCGATCACATTCTATTATAATGAAAACTGAGTGGTGGGTAACTAATCAGTTTAGTAAAAAAAACGTCCTACGCTATTCAACGTTATGCTTGAAGTCGGCAAAGTAATTTCTTATTTTGTCGAATTTAAGCGTAACGGGCAAGCACTTTATTACACTAGCTAAGTTCAATTTATAAGCTTAAGTGTACCATTATTTCAGACCAGACCATTTACGAGAACTATGGACCAACATAGAATCAATTAACCCGCACGAACCTTGGGGGCAATATTTGACGCTGCATACTAATTATGTCGGTCTCGCGAAGGGTTAAAGCTACTGGATATGGCAGATCCAGTAAAAGTGTATTTGTAATGTACGGAAGGGCCTTATATTTTTTCAATACACAGCATACATTTTCTAGGAACAAGAAACATCTTAGTGCATCGTGTTGGGATATCTGTTTTATTAATTTTTGTTTTCAATTAACAAACATACATTGTATCTTCGTATTATACTCTACACACTTTCACAAAATCTGCATACTTGGTAACAACAACGAGTAATAGTCTAATTAAATAAAATGTTTTGAGTCGTCTATTGTAACACTTCTTGGTTTTGTTAAGTATTTGTAAATTTTTGTTCCTGATTAAAATATTCGGAACGTGTATACTTAGTCAGAAAGACAGTCTTTGAGTGTCCATATAGTGAGATTATACTCCAGTTTTTGCAACAAATCATATTCATTTCAGCACAATACGTCCACTCCGAACGAAGTCTCTCATAGTGACTTCCACGCGAAACAATCCATAGTAATCTACTATTGGATCAGCACACGTGCAATTAAAATATAAAATGTGTCCCCGAAATAACAGCTGCTGACCATGTCATTTTGTCAAATAATTTTCTGTTATTTTTTGGTAAATTAATATTAATGTTTTAAACTAGAAATATGTAATCGAATTGTTCATTTACCTAGGAAAAATAATTCCTGATTTTTGCCTCTTTCTTTCTGTTGACGAATGTGAGCCAAATTTCCTTATATTTGTTGCTTGCTATGCAAAGAACTGGCCGAATTTCGACACAAATTTGCTGCCATCAAAACTCCGTCCGTATATTTTTATACATCCATGAAACATGTCGTTTCTAGTCTCTCTATATCCAACGCAATAAGCCGGGCGATGTAATATAATGAACATTAGCCATACTAATATGTTAGTCATATTATATAGTAACGCCGCCGGCTCCTCTCGCGTTATCCGTACGTGGGTAGCATGCCCAATATTGGGCAAACTATGTTCGTGTGGTTAATTTAATATGCATTTTTGCCAGATCATTCTGCGCCACCGAACGGGCGGCACGTGTATCATTTGTTGTATGAAACGTACAAATAATACTGATGAACTCATTAATATGTGCAAAAATATGTATTTGGTATAATCTGTCGACTGATACTGACCGGTTTACGTTTAAGTAATGTTTTTTGTTACTATAAACAGTCATAGATTTTTCATTGTAAATGAAAATA
>PQWD01011702.1:0-92163 GCA_019425675.1 Leucinodes orbonalis
AACATTTGCATCTTACAAAATATGTACTTAGTCAAAAGCAAAACGAATATAAACCCACCTTTAAATTTGGTATAAGGAGTGTTTGGTATAAGGAGCAAAACCAGTTTTAAATTATTGTATTTATTCTTTATGTTTCTCGTGACAGATGTTTTTCTTTTATTCATGAAATTATCTTTGTAAGTAATACAAAGATAATTTTAACTCGTTCCATTTACAAAAATAACAAGTTGGTTATTTGTATTATTAAATATGTATATATCTGCTGTTACATTCATCATGTAGACGGCGATTGATATATGCTCAGGAAATAATATTTTCCACTGATCCGATCCGAGTCCGTCATTAAGTTATTTTGGCGATTGTTGTAAGCATATACTTGAAGAACTGCCACTGGTCGGTGGTCTACTGATCACGGGGTTGGGTGATATTTGCGTGACCCGGGGTCTCAGGCTCGTATTACGTGGGGAAACTGCGTAGCGAAAAAGTCACAGTGGGATTTTTCCAGTTTAGTTAGAAAATTGTAGACTGAATCACCTGATTGTCCAAAAGAAAGATAAGTCCGAGCTTCGAAGAGCGTTAAGCCGTTCCTGGCTATAACATAAGGATGGTAGTAATTGACACCCACCAATCCACATTAATCCCGCGTGGTGGGTTACGGCCAATCTTTACATAACTTTTCGAAAAAGTCTGTACTCTGCTGTGGGTTGTTATAGGCATATGATGATGATCACAGTTTGATATGTTGACGTCAAAAAGTATGGCATTGAAGCATCGTCATTATGTCCTTATCTTTAAGTCCATAGTTTATAAAGATTTTAATTTCGAGTGCCGCTCAATACTTGTTAAGTACCAACCTAAGAATATTTTATCCAGAACACGTACGAACCAATTACAATGTTCTAAATTATTCATCAGAGTCGGCAATCTAACTTACTGAACTCTATTTAAGAGATGATAACGTTGTGAAATGTTTATTAACAGGTGAAGGGCGTGATGCGTCTACTGTGATGTTCACTCTAATATGCAGTGGGGGCGGCTTCTACTTTGTGTGTCTAGCATTATGCTGTCTTCATACTGCATCTGGTAAGTAAAATATCGAAGTTACCATTGTAAGTACGTACAAATAGTGGTAACGATAAGTTATTAGTGAGATCATGGTGTAACTGCAACTAACGAAGAACAAATTGTCAACATTCTCATAACTAATATATGTACCAAATGAAATTTCGAACAATTGCTTATCGATCAATTATCTTAATAAGTACGGGTATTCCGTTACATAGGAAACGTTATTACGTTACATAGGAACGTGACTCCATGTTACATTTGTAAAATTACCAATTTGTAGTGGTCATGAAAATCAGTAAAATTATCGACCTATAGATGGGTGGATGGGCACGTATAGTGAAATTGTCAATTGTCTGGATTAAAACGTCTTGCACTTACTCTTCGTCAAGTAGTGAAATTTATTAGTATTAACAACTACAAATAATAAAAGTACCAAACTTAAAAGTATACTGTACAGTTGTCTTCTGCTAACTTCCCATAGACTAACTAACATCTGTAATACCACAAACTTGGGTTTACGAACTAAATTTAATCTTCAAAGTAAATACTTCCCAATTACAAACTCAGTTTAACTTCAGAAGATTTCAATAACAAAGAGATTAACTTCTGTTGTACGATTGGGGAGGTATTTTAATAATGGAAGGATTTTAACCCTGCGGTCTTTTAAAACTTGCTTTAATGTGTCTAGAAAACCATGTCATGTTATGTAAGTACTGTTATAAAAACAATTTGAGTAACTTATATATAACCTAAATTTTTAATACATCTTTCAAGAAAGCAAGCAAATAAAATGCTTTTAAAGGCATTACACATAACTAATTTGAGTCCGTTGATCGTATATGCCATATTACTTCAAGTTATGGTTTAAGATTGCTTAGACATAGTAGGAGTGAAATATCTGAAAAGAAATATATAAGATCTTTTCTAATTTTGCAGTCATTGAATAATAATATATCTTTGGCTGTAAGGCACTTCTGGGACTCTGAATTTGGAATTTGAGTCAGAGTTTTCAAACCATCATATCAAATCAATGATCAGCCCAAAGGAATCCTTACTCTGGTTAGACTGGTGTTCATAGTGAAAGCGATATTTATTTGTCCATTTATATATAAGAACATGACATAATTTAGCTAACTTATATTAGTATTTATAAAATAAATATTTTCTCATGTAGTAAATCTATTCCCAGAAATAGATCAAAATACTTGAATTTTTATAATTCGAATGAACATTCGATAATCTAGCAAATAATTATTCAATATGAGTTATAACTTTCTATTACAAAATAGTCTCACAAATTGACAAAAATAATACAAAATATATACTTTTTGTTTTGGAACAGACAAAATTTGATTTTTATTTTTTTAATGACATTAATTATTATAATAAATATCCGCTGACGTCCATGTCCGTGTAATCTAATCTGTAATATGGTTACTAACAAGGGATACACATACTTTTATAAATAAATCATAATGTAAACTACTTCTTGTAAATACATACATATTATACATAAAACACCCAGAAGGGAAAATTTAAAGTTACATCTGATATATATGTATCAGTTAAACAACCCCGACACATTCATTTTGTAAAATTAATAGGTATTCGTTGATTGTTTGTAAATGATAATTTTATTTGCTACAGAAAGTTTTCCTATTTGAAACATATATGGAATTTGAAATGGATAGTTCCAAACTTATGATACTATAATGAATGGTCCACTATACGTTAAATATTAGGCATGGTACAACCTGTGTTAAAATGAATGTCAGTGTTTTACAAACGTAAAAAACTCATATTAATTGGTCTATTATGAAATTAAGTATTTATGTGTTTGTATTACGGTGACGTTAGTTGGCGGCTCGTTTCAAGGAATACAATTACACGATTTCAATCAATATGTGTGGTAAGTATTCGGTGTCATGTATGGACAGTTATTGTCGTGGCCCGCCTGCAAAGCGTTGTATGTATTACTTATTACTCATATAGTTTTAATACTTATATGCACATTTTGTTTTCCTATCAAAAAGGCACCGAATCTTTAAACACCGTTTATTTATAGTTTTTGAACCTTAATTATGCAAACTTATTAACCAGTGATATGAGAATATTTTTTAAAATCGCGTACTATTAACACATTATGGAAAAAACTAATAAAATTTATGAGGACAAAAATTTGTATAAACAGCCCATAAAAATAATATCTCAATAATAATTATTGCCTTACGTACGATATCTCAGCACTATACATTCGAATTCCTGGTAAAACTTTGTCCAATATTTTTTAACTTTATTATATAAGATTATTTTGACCACGGCATTCCTCGCGTTCAATTCGGTTTCCCTTTCCTGATTATGAAAACAGTTTTTATTTTTACGTTGCTGCAGATGATTGATTTGATCTTTCCATCGATTTTTAGCTGCCTACCTTAAAAACTGTAAACAGTCCCAACATTTTTTCCCCTCTTTAAGACTTCTGGAGCTAATTTCCGTAGAGGCAAATAGTCAAAATACCATTTTTAGCTTTCTTCCTTAGACGTTGCGGGATAAAAAATAGAATGGTATTATTTATATATGGCCTTAAACTTAAAAAAGGAAGATCGTCAATTGTTTTGGTTCTTTATTAAAATGCTTATATAACAAATGATATACCTACTTTGCGTAGCCGACGATTATAAATGACATTTTTTTTTTTCTAGTATTAAAACTGTAAATATCACAGATATTGGTTTCTACTTGTTTAACATAAGCATACTGAACTTAATACATTGGTTTTATAAGTATTCAGCAAAATTATTCACTATGCCAATGCATTACCTGAGACAGGACACGATTTGCCTCGTCAAATGATTCTCTATTTCTATCAACATTAAAAATAAGAAAAGTGTCATCAGCAAATAGTACTATATCCAAAATATTATTACAATAGAAGCAAGATCGTTTACAACCTCATATTGAGCCCTGGAGAACTCATGCTCAGTAGAGCACCCGCAGCAGGAATCCCTTTAAGGCGTGAAAGCGTAACAAAGAAAGACAGTAGTTACTTTCGCAATTAAAGTTATATCGTATTATCAATGTATTACGTAGATTCTTGATAGCAGAAACACGACAATACCAAAGTGCTGACCTGATGGTCACTTTTAGACTGATACCTAAAGGTTTTTTACGCAGACATTTCTAAAAAATTGCTTATCTAAAACAATAAATTAATTCTTTACTAAACATACATGTAATACTGCTAGGCATGCTACCCTTTAAAATATTGAGCTTTCCAAAGTATTTGAAGCAATGAAAATTAAAATGGCTACGATTCGGTTGTTATCAGAGCGAACACATAATTAATGTTTCGCCAAGTCCGGTCAGTTCGCATTAATAACACTTGACTTCCGTTTGTAATAAGCCAACATATTAAAATTCTGGGCTGTTTTTGGCACATTAAAATGCGACTTTATTTCTATATCTTGACATTTTCGGTGTGCCAGCTATGCGTTTTTTTAACCGGCATTTGCAGTCGCGTTTGCAGACTGCAAACTCTCATTTTTGTATTTGGTACTGTTAAAAGTAGGCAATCCATTATATGAGTATGTTTCAATATTTTGTTAAAAAATATGAACATAGTTTCCACCGACGCGCGGCTCCACTCGCTCTCTATATTATAATTAAGTGTATTATAATTTAATTAATTGTTTCCACACGATCGCTTCCATTACTTATAAATATACACAATCAAATTTTTAGAACATTTTATACTATTTCTAGGTATGCAGGCTATTTAGTTTTAAGTATTGACTTCAGGTTATATTTCAATAAAACTCGTTAGAATTCTAATTAAACACACTTTTTATTTAAACATCTTCAAGTGACACTTCTATGTTCATTTAAAAAAAATACAGCGCCTTAATTGGCAGAAAACTTAAACTAGGACATTTATAAAGACAGTCCAAAAACAATGTTTACAAAAATAGTATAACATTTATTTCATAAATTTATTACTCAATACTCCCACTTAAATGTATAAGAAAGAGAGATATTTGTAAAAATTGACCTCAAATTATAAATCAAACATTTCTCAACATCATATCACTATTTGACTTAAATTTGTTTACAGGCAAAGCTTTAGTTAGGAATCAGCTAATTGACTTGAACTCTCTACATATTTAATATCAATAATTTTCTTTTCAACATCCTCTCTAATAAACTTAAACCTTATATCTATGTGCTTACTCCTTCTATGAAAGACAGGATTATTTATTAATTTAATTGCACTTTGGTTGTCGACATGTAGAGTAATTATACTAGTGGCTCCCAATATTACAAAGAAATTGCCTAAGCATAAAATTTATTTTGTAGCTTTACTAGCAGCCATGTACTTTGACTCTGTTGTGGATAATGCTACAGTATTTTGTTTACGGCTAGACCATGTCACAGGACCTCCATTCAATAAAAAACTAACCCGTATTAGTTTCTAGTATCCAAATCGCCTGCAAAATCAGAGTCAGAATAGTCTATATTTAACATTACCCTGATACACAATAGACATATCTTTAGAATCGATTAATATCGAATATCCGCTTTACAGCTGTAACATGAGAGGGACTGGATTGACATACCTACTCACAATATTTACAGCATACGCTATGTCAGTCTAGATACAAGTGACAAGAATAACAATGCTCCCACTGCTTCTCTATATGGGAAGTTAAGGACTCATTATTTACATTTTGAGAAAACGTATGTTTAATCAGCAAGTATTATTACTTTTTGCATCTTATAAATTAATTTATTTATTATTGTCTTTATTAATTTTTGACTTATGTTGATACTACCTTTTTCTTTATATATTCCATTCCAATAAATGAATAAACACTTACAATTTTTTAATTAAACTTTTGTTGTTTAATATTTCATATTTCAGTCAAAATATCTTTACTTTTAGCAATCTATCGTCAACATAAAGAATCAATATTACTTTTACATCTTTGAAATATCCCACAAATACACAATTATCAGATGAACATTGTTTGGAACCAAACGTCAAGAAAAGAAAAATGTCTTATTCCAACATCGAGATGTTTTGAAACCGTATATGGATTTAACCAACTTACATACTTTTGAAGTAATACGTCGGTGGCTTGAGAGCGTCGGTGGCTCAGTGGTGTGGACTGTCGCCTTCCTACCGGGAGGGCTGAGGTTCAAATCCCGACACGTACCAATGTATTTTCGAATTTTCGAAAAATATTATGTACGTTATCCGACGCTCTTACGGTGAAGGAAAACATCGTGAGGAAACCTTCATGCACGCCTGCGAAGAGATTCGAAGGTTGTGTGTGAAGTCATCCAATCCGCACTGGGCCCGCGTGGACGACTAAGGCCTAATCACCCTATACGGGTAGGCTCGTGCCCCTCGGTGGGGACGTTTAATGAGCTGATGATGATGACATACTTTTGAAGACTGTGTTTTTAATCCCTTTGGCACCTCCATATAAATGTCCTCGGTGAGCTCACCGTACAGGAAGGCTGTTTTCACGTCAAACTGCTCGATCTCTCAGTCATCTCTCGCAGCAATACTAAGCAGCACCCTGATGGAATCATACCTGCTAGTGGGGGAAAAAGTCTCATTATAATCCAAGCCCTTGACTTGTGTGAACCCTCGTGCACACAATCGTGCTTTGAATCGTACTATTTCTCCTTCTTTGTTTTTCTTTATGGTGAAAACCCATTTACAAGAAACGGGTTTCTTCTCTAGTTGATCAGTCAATATCCAAGTTTGATTATCTTCATGTGACTGAAGCTCCTCATTCACAGTTTCTTCCATTGATGAGAATTTGGACTACTCATCGCTTCTTCATAAGTATTAGGTATTTCAAATTCTGTAAGATTTACTTCCGGGATTTTGTTTCGACTTGGACGTAACGTGACATTTCTCTGTTCTTCCTGATCCAAACATATGTGTCTTGGAGGTACATAAGTTTCATCTAGTTCTTCTTAACTATCATTCTCATCGGAATTATTTTCTTTGATTAGGTTATCTTGTTGATTGCTGACATGTTGAAACTCATCCCGGGGGGTAGACATAGATTGATCTTCATATCCTGTTGTTATCTCTACAAAATTATGTGTCTCTTTCCGTGTACTGTATTCATCAAACTTTACATCCCGGGATACTGTAATTTTCTTTGTATTTTCATCATACATTCTGTAATTCTCATTGTTGTATCCAACTAACAACATCTTCACACTTTTCTTGTCAAGTTTCATTCGCTTTTCTTTTGGTACATGTACATACCCAATAGATCCAAATATTCTGATATGTTTTAAGTTAGGTTTCACTCCATGCCACAGTTCAAATGATGTCACATCTCCCGTCTGGCTTGATGTATTCTTTTAACAAGTATAACCGCACAGCCTACTGCTTCTGCCCACATATTCAAGGGAATGTTCTTTGCATATAACATTGCTCATGCAGTCTCCATGATGGAACGAACGGAAGAGCAGAAAGAGAGATGCTCTTTCTGCTCTTCCGTTCTGTTGAGGGGTATACGGGGCAGTCCGCTATTATTCCCTTATTCTCCAAAAATGATGTTAATTCTTGGTTTACATATTCACCACCATTATCCGTATGTAGTATGCGCAAATCACGTTGAAATCTATTTTTCACAATTGCACAATACTTTAGAAAGCATTGGAATTCACTCTTATGCTTTATGAAGTAAACATGACGATAACTTGTAGAACCATCTTTAAACAAAACAAAATATTTCATACCTGACACAGAGGGTTCCTCTATAGGGCCACATACATCACTATACACAATTTCACCAGGCTGTGTTGAACCTCGGGTAGAGTTCAGGAAGGGAAGCCTTGCTTGTTTTCCATATTGGCACGCTTCACAAATAAATTCTTGATTTCCACTCAATTTAATAGGAATTACACCATTCTTACCCATATTTTGAAGCTCCTTGACATTTAAATGCCCTAATCTTTCATGCCCAACTCTTATATCTGTTTGCACAAAATTACATGCTTCTTCTTTGATTGCTTTGATATCTAATTCATACAAGTTGTTTTTTGTTAGATGTCCAGTCATTACAACAACATTAATTTTCAAAATCATTGCTTTTTTTACAACTCTTCATTATCACATATCCTCTTCTAGTGGCAGCACCTTCAAAAACAGTTTTTTTTCGCAGATCAGGTACATATAAAACATTCTCAAGTTCACTTGTCTCCCATATACCATTAACCTTTCTGTCTATCAGTATAGTTCCTTCACCGCATACTTTGATACTTTGTTTGTTGCCCAATTTAACAGGATTGTTGTGTTGAGATTCGTTGAACTTATTGAAGTAATCCCTCCGCTATCAAGAATCCATGCCTCTTCATCATGTTCATGCAATGCAGCGCTAAATGCTAACATATCATTGGGTTCTTATCATGCTTCTTCTTTGGCATTTTGCAATCCTTAGCGAAGTGGCCTCTTTTATTGCAATTATAGCATGTAAATCTATGACTCAATGTTCTTTGATCATTTGAAGGGTTCTGTATATTTCCAGTTTTTGATTTGAATTTACCTTTTGATGTTAATAGCGCTGTCTCATTTCTACTTGCATCATTACCTAGGCTGGCTTCTTCATCCACTAGGCGAGAAGTGAGATTTTGAATTGTCTGACTTTCTTCATCTAGTGAGAGCCATGCTTCTCTGAGTGAACGGTATGTTGGTAGTAATGTACTCAGGATTTTTGTTATGACTGCTGTTTCA
Organism: Leucinodes orbonalis; assembly: GCA_019425675.1. Taxonomy (NCBI): domain Eukaryota; kingdom Metazoa; phylum Arthropoda; class Insecta; order Lepidoptera; family Crambidae; genus Leucinodes; species Leucinodes orbonalis. The sequence continues at coordinate 8,831 of PQWD01011702.1, forward strand.
CTTATTTTCTCACCAGTCTCCCGTAGTTGCTTCGCTAAACCTTCCACCTTGGATACATGCTGTGCCATCGTATCACTGGCACTGTATGAATATTGGTAAAATTTTTCATGAATTAACATTTTATTATATTCTGATTTCTGTTCATAGATGGCTTTTAATTTTGTCATAACTTGTTTAGCAGTCTCGAAGTTTTCTATTAAAGATATTTGGTTTAAATCCATAGACGATGTTAGTATGAACATGGCCATGTCGTCATCTTAATGCGCATTTCACTTGAAACTTCCATTGTTTGAAATTTCATCCATCAAATTTCTCAATTTTCATAGCGTTCGTAACCTCCATTGCCGGTTAATTTTAAACTCGCCGTAATCTTGCTCTTTACTTGATTTTTTTATTGAAATATATATTCGACGTGGTCCTGGGCCCATAACCTATTGACTTCACGTTATATTTCAAAAAAACTCGTTAGAATTCTAATTAAACACACTTTTTATTTAAACATCTTCAAGTGACACTTCTATGTTCATTAAAAAAAATACAGCGCCTCAAGTGGCAGAAAATTTAAACTAGGACATTTATAAAGAAAGAAAACAATGTTTACAAAGATAGTATACACATTATATTTTATAAATTTATTTACTCAATATTAAGGTGATTTGTTTATTTTTGCATTCCAATGAGGCCGCTTGAAAAATTTTTGTCCCATTAACCATTAGTTCTTGGAACCCAATGCCACTTTTACTAGCTAAATTGCGGACTATGTCAGTTACCTTAGTTCAACTGCGGACATTCTTATTTGCGTAACCTAACATAGATAAAATTCTTTATTGCACACACACAATCACAGTAATTAAAACAAATAGAATGCAATTAAGACGGTTTTATCGCTTGAAGCAATTTTCTCCAGACAACCTCTCAAACATATAAAAAACCAAGAAAGGGCAAGATTGTGCAAAGTTACAATATCTTATTTCCACTTATAAAGACCGTAATTCGTGATGGTATAACGCCAAAGGGGTGGAGCAACGGCGTGGTGGTGTTGTTCTTCAAAAAAGGAGACAAAACCTTGTTGAAGAATTATAGACCCATCACGCTGTTGAGCCACAATTACAAGCTGTTTTCTAGAGTCATCACGAACCGTGTCGCTCGTAGGTTTGGCGACTTCTAGCCTCCCGGACAAGCCGGTTTCCGCAAAGGCTTCAGCACCATAGACCACATACATACGATGCGGCAGGTTATACAGAAGACCAGAGAGTATGACCGGCCATTATGCTTGGCGTTTGTGGACATAAGAAATGGGACACGGGGCACGTTTGTGGTATGAGAAAGCCTTCGATTTTCGAATCGATTGATTCGATTGAGACTTGGGCTGTGCTTCAAGCCCTCCAACGGTGCCATATAGATTACCGCCATAACGAAGTATTGAGAAGTTTGTACAAGAGCGCCACTATGTCAGTCCGAGTACATGAAGAGCTTACACAACCTATCCAAATGCACCGAGGAGTGAGAAAGGGAGACGTTATATCTCCGAAACTGTTCACAGCTGCATTGGGAGATATGTTTAAGCTGCTCGATTGGAAATGACTTGGCATCAACGTTAATGGCCAGTACATCACTCATCTTCGATTTGCCGATGATATAGTAATCATGGCAGAATCCATGGAGGATTGAAGTACTATGCTTAATACCCTAAACAGAGCTTCGCAACAGGTGGGTCTTAAAATGAACAAGGACAAGATGAAAGTTATGTCTAATATCCATGTTGTGCCCATACCAATATCAGTTGGAAGTTCTGTTCTCGAAGTTGTAGACGAATATGTGTACCTGGGACAAGTTGTCCAAATGGGTAGGTCCAACTTGGAGAAGGATGTTTTTCATCGAATCCAATTAGGCTGGGTAGCGTTGGGAAGTTAAGGGAGATTTTTTCGTCCAAATTACCTCAGTGTCTCAAGACGAAAGTCTTTGACCAGTGTGTGTTGCCAGTTATGACATACGGAAGTGAAACGTGGTCGCTTACTAAGGGCCTCTTAAATAGGCTCAAGGTTGCTCAACGTGTTATGAAGAGGGCTATGTTAGGTGTTTCCCTACGCGATAAGATTCGGAACACGGATATCCGTAGAGGAACTAGAGTGACCGACATAGCCCACAGGATTAGCAAGTTGAGGTGGCAGTGGGCAGGGCAGATAGTGCGTAAAACCGATGGCTGATGGGGCGGAAAGGTTCTCGAGTGGCGTCCGCGTAACGGAAAACGAAGCGTGGGCCGACCCCCAACCAGATGGACTGATGACTTGGTTAAAGTGGTGGGTAGCAGATGGACGTTCCCCAATCAAAAAATCGGCGTTACTTTTGTATTGACTTAATTTTTTAGTATTTTATGCACTAAAAAACTGTCATATATTTTATACAATAACCTAAGTAAAAAAAAACATGCAAGTAATAAACAATTTGAGATCATAATATTTAAGATATATATTCATTTGCTATTTTATTCTTTGGTATATCTCATAATTATTGCGACTGAATTATGTGTAGTGTGTCTTATGTTTTCTAAATCTTTGTTTGTGCAGAGCCGCTTAGATTCCCAGACGACTATCGTTCAAATGGAATTCGTCGAAGGCGAAGCGATGAAAAAGACAGCCTGGCGCTATCCAGAGAAATATTCCGGAACATCACAAAACACTTGCGGGAAAACATTAAAAGGGAAGGTGCTACGGATAGAAATGACCATTTATTACAAAGTAAGTAAATTGTGTTTGTTTAGTTTTAGTTGTTCCTTACAACCGGTAAATTGCTTTTGCTATGAGTATAATTAACATAACGTGCGTACACTATGTTTTCGTCTGTCAGTTTTGATAGATTTTTGTTAAGAATTTATATTTTAAAATATGAATAATACATGACTGCTTTCTGCTATAAAATATATCATAACTGAACTTCATGTTTTATACAAAAAAAACAAATATTTATTTTTACTGAACCTTTTAAATGTAGCAGAAAAATAAACTTAGTAATGCTTCTTTGAAGTTCCACGTTAAAGATGTTATGCTAAAACGAATTTCTTGAAAACAGAACGACATCTAACACTAGAACTTGCTACAGGGTTCTATATAGGTAACGAACCCCCATTATTAGGGTTTTAGAGTGTTGATTGAGAGGTTTAGCGAAATAAAAAAAATATGCATGCATTCCCTTATCTTAGTTTATATCCCACTTATTTCCACATTGTACAAAAAATAGCTGAGATAACTTTCAATAAAAATTAAATTGAAACAAAAATGTATGCCACTCGGGCTTACTAGAACTCCAACAACACTCATGACTCGGTCAGCGAGAAATAGAAATGAAGTATAATTGCGGTACCAACCTTGCATCGAAATCCCCTAATCACCTAAACAAGAATTTAGGTTTTTCAGTTAAAATTATCGAAACTATAAATTGTAATATCTACCACAACTCAATACTTATTTGCCTAACGAAATTTCATTTGTCATATGAACTGGGTAAAGCAATAATACAATTTATTCCAAAAGTTGGAAAATGTTACGTTACTCCGTGGGAAGGACGGATTGTTTTGCATAATTATTTAATAGGGCGAATTTCCAACAGACGATGTTTATGTATGAACTTGTAATTGTTGGTCTACCGAGCGTACTAATGATGTTTGGTTCCACGTTTTGTACGCTGCGTACATCGCATATATTGATATTTGAGCTCAAAAGTTAGATAATTAAATGGAAAAGTAACTTACTGAGTCGATTTAAAGATATCATATTGAATTATTTGAATGAATCAATAGAACTGTAGCTAAAGCTACGCTTGAAAGCTTAATTAGTCGTGCACCCGCACGACTCCTGCCTCTCATGTCAAAGGATTTGGTGGCTAATCAGTACGTATCAAATGAACTCTGTAAGTGTGTATGCTATGTACTACGTAGTACAAGGAGTCGATAGCGTAGTAGCCGACGCGTTCTTCGGTTTCCACTGTAAGCTATTGTCGTCGTATTCACTCAAATTCACTAATCCACATACATATCATGCTTTTTGGGAAAGCTTTTATACTGCAGGAGGAAGTTATAGGCTGGTTGATTGATTTATTATTCCTTTTTTATTGCCCGAGTTACATGCGAAATATACACCTATATAATAATAAAATATACTTCATACTTACTTTCAATAGCTCATAGTGATATTTCAGTAGAGTATATCATAAATTAAAGTTCAAATGCCTACCCGTCCCCACTTCATTCGATTGAAAAACATTCCAAAGTAAAACCCATACTAAGACAGACAGTCTCTGCTCTACACTGACCACATACCTACTGACAATTAAGGCCACCGAAAATAACCCGACAAACCGCATTAACTTAGCTAAAACCTCAACTCAGTTTGAAATAGGTACGCGAATGACTTTTTAAACACTAACAGAACTTTATACAATTGTAGTTATACATCACAATATATAAATAATAGTAAATTGGCATTGTATTAGTATACATCAACCTTAAATGATTCCTTGTAAATAACTCAACCCAAATTTCTATAGATATAGTTTCTTTTAGGGCTAGGGCATTGTAACTATTTATTGATTACTTACTTAGGAAATTGAATATTATAAGCGAAGTATTGTAATGCTCTTTTCTTGTCAAACAGATAAGATAGAAGAGACACGCTATAATGTTCCCTACCAAAGTTATCATGATCACCATCACGAACATCATTGGGGGCCATACTTTGAAGATGAAAAGAATATTCAAGTCACTGCACACGTGGGATCTGAAGCCCTCTTGAATTGCCGAGTCGTTATGCTGAAGGATAAAACGGTGAGTGTGTTATCATGGTTTTGAATTGTGTTTTAATTTCATACCATGTGCAGAAAAATAAAACTTAAGTGTACCGCCATCCAAGAAGACTGAAAGTCCATAGAAGCGGGGACGATTAAGGACGATCATAAGCTTAGTTACTATACCATTAAAATAATGAAATTAATGTCTCACTCCCTCAGGCTCAGAAACCAGCTGTAGCTGTCCTGCACTAACTCATGCAGATTCTGCAAAGTATCGAGATATATTAATATCCAGAACACTTTCCTTTAGACTCCATATAAATGCAATTTCAAACAAGCTGCGATTCCTGTTACCATTATGAAAATACCGAAGAACTTCTGCTCCCAATTACTTAGCATATCAGACCAAAGATTCCTTAAATTGCAAGTTAACATCTTTGCGTGCTTTATGTGAACTGATTGTTTTATTCTTAACTATTTAAATTCCTTATGCTTATGCACTTGTTACACACACATTGGGTTTTACAAATTGTGAATTTTAAAAGTAGCAGAACAAATGGACCGGCTCAATCGGAGTGATACCACGACCCCACAGAAAACTGGCGTAAAACAACACGCGCGTTTGTTCTATACATAGACGTTTAAAAAAATACGGACTGAGTCTCGCTCGAACCCAAAACCCTTGGTGTAAGAGTCCTTAACCAAGTACACCACATGGGTGTTCAAAATCAAAATATTTGTAGGTTCCTGTTAAAATATTCTTTTCTTAATTTTGAACCTTTAGATGGTATGTAACTATTTTAACTAACTATCAGCATGCTTAAAATTTAAATATTTGAATTTATATCAAATTAAATAATGTCTTTCTGGTGACGGCTCGCCTCGGGAAAATGGAGGACCGGAATATCTGGCACTAAATATGGGAGACCTGTAACCAGCAGTATATTGCAACAAGATTGAGAACTAAATATCTGAGTGATGCCGGGCCGTATCGCTAGAAATAATTCACTAGACTCTAAACTAAAAACCAAAAACAACAAGAAATATATTGATAACATAGTTTTCTTAGTACAAAAATACGCAATAATCAGTTTCCAGAGCCCTCATAACATCCTGCTAGAATAGAAATAGCAATTTAATGTAGTTCAGGCAGTTATATAATCCTCCTTGATGTATGTTCTTAGATCTAGCGAGATAAAGTAAGCTTTGAGAACATGACCTCATTTTGTATCATTAATCGACTAGCAATCAAAATTGAGGGTTTAGTTTGAAGAAGACATGATGTTATGTGTTTTACAACGATTTTATGGTCGCCATCATTGTGTAAACATATTTTGAAAATGAATAATCAGTGGTTATTTGTTTGATTGTGTTTATGCTTTTGACTCGTATAGCATATTTCAGTTTTTGTTAAAATACTTGTGTCCAAAATAAATAGCAATAATAACACACCCTTTTCGGGTAAGCTTGTACCCCTCCGTGGAGACGTTTATTGAGCTCATGATTGTTTTACGAAAATACATAAACTTATTTTAGGCAATACGTCTACGATAGATGGAATTCATTCCATCTATCGTAGACGTATCAATGAAAATTGTATGCTTGATGAAAAAAGTAAAAATAATATCAAATATTTTACCATTTTTTAATGTATTTTGTGTTAAAACGTGCGTTCGTGGTTGTTTGTGTTAATTTCCTATTTACCTGACCATGTCACGTTAATCGAGAGTGCACTTCAACCACTGCAACTGACTTTGGATGAAAAGTTAGGCGTGCCGAACAAAATAAAATTTTATTTCCCAAAACTAAAACATAATACGCTAGCCGGTGCATAGCAACTGACCACGCGTTCACTTATTCATCGCGAACGTAAAGCAAAGCCCGCAAAAATGCAGTCCTCCCTTTACAATATGTTCCTATATTATAATGAAGGAAAACAGAAATGAATCAATCTTTTTGGTATCATGTGGATCATAAGGGGTCTCGGTCTCACTGATGGATCTCAATTAAAACTTCACGCGATGCTCAGCATACAAAACATCGATCCATGTGATGTTGGGTTGGCCCAATTGTTCGCATGTTGTCATTCGCAACTTTTACCGTTCGCTCTCTACTCGTCCTACTGGCTATCGGTTCGACACTCTATGCCTATAAATAACTAATACCAATATTTTTTTCTCAGGTCATGTGGCTCCGAAACTCGACGGATTCGGCGCAACTTCTGACGGTCGGACCTGCACCATACACCGGGGACAATCGAATTGCCGTCAAGTTTCAGTACCCAAATAACTGGAGGCTCAGCCTTAATCCAGTAACTAGGTCTGATGCTGGCAACTACATGTGCCAAATATCAACTCACCCACCGAGGACGATATTCGTCAATCTAACTGTACTACGTAAGTTTTATTTATAAAATGTTTACGGACGGTATCCAGCAAATAGTTTTGGGGCTGAAGCCAACCCTCCCCATAAGGTGGATTGAAGTAATATAGAAGAGGCTGTGTCTAGGGGTGCAGTCGATGGTTAAAGAAGTCCTATTAAATACGAGTTATTACAGTGTTAAATCAAAAACAATGAATTACTTGCTTTTATAAATTGACAAATGGTTAACCAACCAATAACAGGCTACTGCAGACTGACTGCTGAGACTTTTGACGATGTAAATAGAGCTCTGTCTCAAGTAATGCATTGGTTTACTGCTAATAATATTTTACTTAATGCAAAAAAACTAAATGTATAAAATTCACTATGCCCAATGTAAGGCAGGTCGAGACCAACATAACTCTGAATAATGATCAAGTGGAACTTGTAAACTCCACTGCATTTCTTGGTATAACTTTAGATTCAAAGTTACAATGGGGGTCTCACATTGAATCACTGGCTGGTAGACTTAGCTCGGCAGATTATGCTGTTAGGAAGATAAGGCTCTTGACAGATGTAGAAACAGCAAGATTGGTTTATTTTAGTTATTTTCATAGTGTCATGTCGTATGGTCTACTGTTGTGGGGCTCAGCTGCCCCACAAAAGTAGACCACACATTAATACAATATTTGTACAACAAAAAAGAGCTATTCGTTTTATCTACAACCTTAGACCCCGTGACTCTTTTAAGGAACTTTTTAAAGAAATAAATATTATGACTATAGCATCACAATATATTTATGAAAATTTAATTTACGTCCGTAAATACTATCATAGTTGTGTGAGTCACCTTTAAAAAAATGGTGACTCACACAACTTTAATACTAGGAATAGAAACAAACTTGCTGTTCCAGACTTGAGACTACATAAAGTAGGTAAATCTTTTATAGGAAGATGTATAAAGTTTTTCAATAAGGTACCGCAAAATATTGTCGAGTTACCTTTACTCATGTTTAAAGCTAGAATAAAAAACCACCTTTCTAAAAATGGGTACTACCGGGGTCTTAAACTACTCAGCTATTTCAGTGTTTATGATATATTGTTACATTAAGTAATTGTTTTTAAAAAAGGCAACACTGTTGAGTTTTCTTGGGTACTTCTTTCTCAACAGGCCAAACCACTGAAGCGCTTTTTTCAAAGCATCAAAATTCATATTTTTAGTTTAGTATTTTAATTGTCTTTTATTATATTTTTGTATATTTTTGACGTTCATAAGTGCTTTTCGTAAGCCTAATTTGAATAAAGAATTTTGAATTTTGCAGGATACAGGGCTTTAAACACAGCGAGGTGTTTATTATAATAACAATTACCTAATAAAATGATAAAAAACTAATAATGATAAATGTTTAAATGAGTTACATATACCGACGTTATTTTATTCGGCTTTTCCAATGATATTATAAAAGTGACCCCCACACTTTACATATTTAATTTGAAATACATATCGACTTCCTTAAAGAAAAAGCGTGCAAACCGCTTGTAAAAATATAAACGCTGTCATATAAAAATATCTACTTATGTCATAAATACATCGAGGAAAATATCAGCTATTCTTTTTTCTATAAAACATATAACTGGCAGTCCACTGTTATTTTTTATTTTGGTTTCGCGTTGCTTAGAAACATATTGAGTATTTTTGCGGTATCCTACAAGACTTATTTGGGAGCCGAGTGAACGACTGTGCACTAAACCTTTTTTATCGCATTCAAGTTTCAAAGGTTCTGTGTCAAAGGTTCTGAGACACAAATAACTTGCTACAACTGTTTACTTAAAGCTTTTACAAATAAACTAGTCGAGGTATAAATTAATAATGTAATTTACTATTAAATGGAACTTTGAAGTTATGAATTTGGTGTTTAATGAAAATACATGAATAAATAAATTGGATTGTAGTTGTTAATTCTAATATTTATGAGCAAATAGTGGATTGCTTTTAACAAAAATGCAATCTATGTTATTTGAAATATCTGTAGGCTCACGTTTCAATATCTAAAAAGGTTTGTGGCGAAGATTGACAGATGTTCAGCGTTATTTGATTTCTGAACATTGCCCACCACGCTAGCCCAGTGCATGGCGGGCTTGCTCAGAACACTTTTTTTGTGTGGCAAGATGTACTACGAGCCGATGAAGTGCACTGTAGATTCGAAAAAACTAAACTTGAATTTACAATATCCTCAATCCTTTATAGTCCCCTGATTTTTAGTATGATACTAGTAAGAACTCTGTTGATGGGCGTGTTTGAACTCCCCCTAAATAATATGTTTCTTATTGTTTTTTCGCGGGTACATACTACGCGAGAATATATTCTGATTAATTTTTTTCAGCTCCAGTTCTAACTATATATAGTGATCAAAACCATGAAGTAAAGGATAGATTTTATAAAGCTGGCAGTTCAATAAAACTAGCATGTATCATATCAGAAGAGTTTATATCCACATTGCCTACCAAAGCCCCAACCACAACCACACGGCCCACAACCACGACCACTCCTAGAACGACGACCACAGAGTTGACAACAAAAATGAGTACAGTATTCAATAGAATAGATTTAATGATGAACAAAAGTTGGAGTGTGGAGACTACTACCATCACATCAACTGTTAGTATAAGTACAACGACAACACAAAAAGCACCAGAACAACCATCTACTACAGTACAAATAACAACTAAACCAACAAATCCGCCAATAGCAAATAATATTTATGGTCTGGCATGGAAGAAGCAAGGAAAAGACTTTTTAGATAACGTCACATTCCGCAATATGAGGTGAGTTGAATTGCTCAATTTCAATGGCCTTTTATTTAACAAAAAAAAAATACGTGTCACTTAATTTGTACATTGAATATTTTAAGATTATGTAAATAACGAAGCGTATAATAATATCTCATTAATATTAAACTAAAACTCTGTTTCGTATAATGAGTGTCGTAGTGTTTCGGGCTGCAGTTTGAGACAGGCAGTGAATTTATTGGTCTTAATTATTATCTTTACATCCCAAATAAGTCATTGCACTGTAAGAAACCCCTTACTTAACTAAACCCATACTTCTAGTGTTTTGTAGGTGACAGTTGTCACCACAAAATGTGTGGTAAAAAATTTATAAATGTTTCTGCACAGTTGTCTTTATGCTATTGTATCATCTGCAAGCCTAATTTGTGCCCAGAAATAACATAGACAACGACACATTTGTCACAGACTAAAAAGTTGTTGCCCTTGACTCTCTTGAATGTAACAAATTCTGGCATTAGCAATAAAGAGAATTCAAGAGTAGCTCAACTCGGTAAACTCTCAAATATTCACAACACCAGAACGTGCGTCTATCAAACAACCTTTACATTTCAATGACCCATTGAACCTAACAATCGAGACAAATATTAACTTAACAGAAGACAGAATTCGTAATGAACGACAAATTGATCATCCCTTTGAATTTCAGCGCAACAATCAGCGTCGCATCTGCATCTCAAAATGATAGTGGCATATATACATGTCTTCTCCAGAATCATTCACAAGTCGTTGTCAACGTGCACGTCTTGATTGGTAAGTAGAAATTCGTGATAGTGAATATTGGAATTTAGTTTTTCGGATTTGCGTAGTGTATCCATTCAAATATAATAACGTTATTATTACTTTCGTGTTATATATAACTTACTTGACTGTACCCTTTTCAACAGAAAGTTTACTAAATGGGAACTAAAACATGCAATTACTGAAATGTTTTCGAAATGGAAATAAATGTATCAAATATAGAATGTTTACGAAACGCAACTTTTTGATAGGTACAATTTGAGGTTTACGAGATGGGAAGTAGCCATACGTGGTCATGATAGGAAATTAATAGCTTTCAACAAATTTAAATTGCTTACTAATTAGAATAATAATATTTCATTTTTTTATTAGGTGAAAACCAGGCAGCAGTTCATCACGACACGTGGAATAAAGGAACACTTTTCTGGCAGCCGCAGAATATTTGCTTAATTTCTATGATAGTTTTCATTTTATCATTAACTTGATAATTTACATCGTTTCTTACATCCGAAATATACCTAATGCTGTTTGCCAAACCACCTGTATACCAAACATTTACCAGTTCTCTGGTTTGAATTTATAAGGAGTTATCTAACTACATGTAAATAAAATAAAAACGCGGTAGAATAGTCTGAAATGTTAAAAAAATGTAAAATCCATACCCGGGCCTTTTGAGACAGGACTTAGTCCAGCAAAACAAATATTTTAAATCCTATTGATTGCCGGTATATAATATTCCAACAGGTAAAGTGAACAAATGCTTATATTAAGTGTATAGTAATTTTATCCTGTCTTATTATTATTCTACTTTATTTGTTACTATTATTGACACTAGTTTACCGCAAAGCTACGTGAATCGCTGACTTTTTATTTAGGCAAGGCAGTTTTATAGGCAAAAAAGAATAGGCACTTGAAAAATTAAATTTGTTCTTTTTCAACTGAGATTGATATCAACCGAATAATCAAAATACCTCACGGCCTTCAACGAATGCAATCGTTGTTAATGAACCACATTATATAATCGTGTAAAAATTATAAAATAAAAATATAATATTAAAAACATAATATTGTAAGAATTATTTGGATTAATATGTTAATGACTACTTGTTAATAATTACGAGAGTTCATATTTTATCGCAGCTTAACAATTTTTTTAGAAATTTAATTTCTTGTTGTACATTTTATTGTAGTAATGAAAAATATATTTCTATTTGTTTTTCCCAAAAAAATTACCACACACAGTGTGTCAGTTCTTATCACACAGTTATTGCTTATATTTTAATCAAATGAATTGTAAAACATACTTGTGTAGTTTGTAAATAAAAAGTACGTAATTATAATATTTCTTCTGATAAGGAACATTTATGTATTAGATAAACTTTTAACTTAATGTAAGTGTATTTTAATACAAATTTTAAAGTATAAGGCTACGAAATATGTGTTTTAAAGATAGTTTTCTTGATTGTAAAAAACACGTTAGGAATTTAATACTTATAGGCGAAGCCAATATAAAATTAGAAAAATTAATCCCTAAGATATTTTATATATTGTTGCACATTTTTGTTAAACTTACACAAATTTCCCATCTGTCAGACAAAGAATATGTTATTGACTGTAAAAATATGAATAAAATAATAAAGGAAATATTCAAAACAAGATGTTTTTTAATATTAAATACCTATTTCAAAATTTCAAGCTAATAATTTTGAATCTTTTTATTTAACAATATTATTTTCTAATTTTACTTAGGCGGAATAAAATTCTTTATTGAAAAGTGATTTCATCTTCATATCCCAATACCTGCCCTCACCTTTTTTCAAAAGGCACAACCTCAACTCAATATGGCTTAATATTACCGACGTCATGTGAACCACACGATATCATCTTCACCTTTCACGGAGAAAATGGGATATGGGATCGATGACGTAGAAAATCAATTATACAGCTGACTAGAAAAAGGTAATACGCATTTTTACTTCGTAATTTTTTAATATAAATATTGTTGAGAAAATGAATCAATGCACGAGATTGTTTTTAGCTTTTTAGTTTGAAATCGGTATTATTTTGTAAAAAAATATTTTATCATTTATTATTCAACCTATCGCGGTTCATTGCTGGACATAGGCCTCCCCCATTAAAAGTTGCAAATTTTAATTTACCTGGCTAAATATTTCAACTGAGTTTGTTAAATGTAAATAAAATATATTAGTTTCAATATAATCAAAAAGAAAAATGTACGGATAGGGTCATAGAACGTTAACATTCCTACTGCTACTCCGCAAAATCCTAGCACTTTTGGGAATTCCTTTTACACTCGGCTAAGATTCCTTAGATCTTTGTGTGTCATTGTTCTACATGCTGGGAAAAGCGGAGAGCGAACGCACGCTTTGCGCTGAGTTGGAGTCTTTTGTTATTTTAATGAACGCTTTTAATTAATTAATTTTGCGAGAATAACAAGAAACAATTAATAACTTGTAAATAAGAAACATGACTTCAACGACCCGCTATTACGCAGTGTACATTGTACATTTACAATCGTGGCCTATTTTCTGCTTAAATTGTTACACAGATTAAGACTATTATCCCCTGACAAATTAAATTTAAAATTCAGAAGGACTGAAATAATAATCATGGTTGCTACAGTAGCTGTAATAATCCGCCTTGCTAGACGATAGTTACCACAGTGCCAGAAATGAACCGTGAAATAGTAGCATTATGTTCTGTGTAAAAAGTATAGATGAGTAAAATGTTCACAAAAAACCTGAAAAAGTGTTCCAAATGCAGCGACAGCAAACATGCACATATTTCAAATGAGCGTGCATTTACCTAAACAAAGAGCTTACAACTGTATTCTCTTTGGTGGTTCGTTTTTGAGGCACGGGTGGCGTATCGACCTTTATTTATACAGAATATAGTTTTCAGTTTTAGAATACTGTGAACTCACTAGCTCTTTAGTAGAATTGTTAAAACCTTGCATGTCGTCTCTGGTGAAAAGCTCAAGTCAGTGGAAATATTCATCACATCTTATCCCCTCATTATACGTCCCCACCTAGGAGCACGAGCCTACCCGTAAACGGTATATGCCTTAGTCGTCCATCCAGGCCCAGTGCGGATTTGCTGACATGATGCACAACTTTTGAACTTCTTCGTAAGCGTGCACAGTTTTCCTTACGATGTTTTCCTTCACCATAAGAGCATCGGATAAACGTACATGTAATTTCGAAAAGGTATCCTTCAACACTGCCCCTGCATAAACAAAGACATCGAATTTTAAACTAAATAATTGTTTGTTACTTAATTAATAAACATGACATTCACACAGTGCTATTTAGCTTCAAAAAAGCATTTGCTTGTTATATGGTTACTAAACAATGGATAAACATCATCATCATCATCATTACAGCCTAATTATGTCCACTGCTGAACGAAGGCCTCCCCTAATGATTTCCACGCGGACCGATCCCTTGCAGTTGACATCCATCTGCTACCCGCCACCTTAACCAGATCATCCGTCCATCTGGTTAGGGGTCGGCCTACGCTTCGCTTTCCGTTACGTGGACGCCACTCGAGAACCTTTCCGCCCCATCGGCCATCGGTTCTACGCACTATGTGCCCTGCCCACTGCCACTTCAACTTGCTAATCCTCTGGGCTATGTCGGTCACCCTAGTTCTCCTACGGATATCCTCGTTTCGGATTTTATCGCGTAGGGAGACACCTAACATAGCCCTCTCCATAGCACGCTGAGCAACCTTGAGTCTATTCAAGAGGCCCTTAGTGAGCGACCACGTTTCGCTTCCGTATGTCATAACTGGCAACACACACTGGTCAAGACCTTCGTCTTGAGACACTGAGGTATTTTGGACGAAAAGATCTGCCTTAACTTCCCGAACGCTGCCCATCCTAATTGAATTCGACAAGAAACCTCCTTCTCGAAATTGGACCTACCCATTTGGACTACCTGTCCCAGGTACACATATTCGTCTACAACTTCGAGGACAGAACTTCTGACTTTCGTCTTGTCCATGTTCATTTTAAGACCCACCTGTTGAGAAGCTCTGTCTAGGGTTTCGAGCATAGTGCTTAAATCCTCCATGGATTCTGCCATGACTACTATATCATCGGCAAATCGAAGATGAGTGATGTACTCGCCATTTACGTTGATGCCAAGTCCTTTCCAATCGAGCAGCTTAAACATATCTTCCAACGCAACTGTGAACAGTTTCGGAGATATAACGTCTCCCTGTCTCACTCCTCGGTGCAATTGGATAGGTTGTGTAAGCTCTTCATGTACACGGACTGACATAGTAGCGCTCTCGTACAGACATCTCAATACTTCGATATAGCGAAAGTCAATATGGCACCGTTGGAGGGCCTGAAGCACAGCCCAAGTCTCGATCGAATCAAAGGCTTTCTCATAGTCCACAAACGCCAAGCATAATGGCCGGTTATACTCTCTAGTCTTCTGTATAACCTGCCGCAGCGTATGTATGTGGTCTATGGTGCTGAAGCTTTGCGGAACCCGCTTGTTCGGGGGGCTGGAAATCATCAACCTACACGCGAGACGGTTCGTGATGACTCTGGAGAACAACTTGTAAATGTGGCTCATATAGCGTGAGGTGTATAATTCAGCAAGGTTTTATGCCTTTTTGGGATAAACATACCTAGACATTTCTTTGTTTGGAATTATATTCATATTATACATTGAAGACACCCAAACCAGTACAAACGGAACGGTTCATGCACCCCAATGGTTGTACATCCGGGGGATCGGACCCAGAACCCTTGTTGTATAGCGAAGTCTCAACGCATTCACCAGATGGGTCAATCGTAATAGTAGTCTAAAATATTCTATGAAAAATAAACAATTTTTATTAAATTATTCTTGAAACTTAATTTTATAACCGATATTTATGTTTCCTGACCGTCATACTCGTATAAGCCTGAAATATATTGGAAAATTATTAATTATGGTGATATCAATATTGGCTTTAAATGCAAACAATAATATATTGTTAAACAATGTTGCCTAAGCTATTCACATATCAATAACTTATTGGCTTCAGCATTACACGCAATATTATACAATAACAAATAATTCCAGATCCCTTAATAGCACAGGTATTTCTGTGGACTATCTTCGAAACGGGTTCGGGCGGATGATTCATTTTCTAACAAGGTATGTATTGCTGATGGGCTTCTGAGTACCTTACACATATATTCAACAAGGTCAGTCGCCGAATGATAAGGAGTTCTTTTTATATGATTTAAAATCAAAAATTTTTACAATTTTAACGATAGAATACACGTTAAGCATACTGTTAACGTACCATGAAGAAAATATAAACTTTGTGTTAATGATTTACTTTTACATAACACTCGAAAGAGTAATAAATATATTGCAATATTATACACCAGAGAAACGCATTGAAAATAATGGCTTGTAATGGTCTAAATCTATAAGAGACATTATACTTAATATTGTTCTGGAATATAATCACGCAGCTGAAAATATAATGGTTAGAAAAAATATTTAAAATAATAAATTCAAAGGTGTACTCGAAAATAGCAAACACATTGATTTCTAAATTTTCATTTTCATTTGCAATTTCATTCCGCGTACTTCGCTAATGTGGAATGACCTACCAGCAGCGGTATTTCCTGACAAATATGACATAGAACTTCAAGAAAGAGCGTATTCCTTTCTTAAAGGTAAGCAACGCACCGGTAGCGCTTCTAGTGCCACTGTTGTTCATGGGCGGAGTTGAACACTTTCCATCAGGCGTCCCTCTTGCTCGTTTGCTCCCTAAAACATTAAAAAAAAAAAATGGTATGAAAATCTTCGGTGTATTTAGTGACTTGTGATGGGTTGAAGAGCTACCAAGTATTTCGCCGGATAGTCGTTTTAATATAATATAGATACACCATATACTGGTAAATACAATTACGTTATCAGTAACAAAAGTATAGATAAGTTCAAACAACTTTTACTCAGTGACATTACCAACTTTGGTTATTATACATTCAACAGTTCAGAACTTTTCTCGAGCTAAAACTACGAAGTAATCTAGCCGAACATGAGGAAAAACCGAGTAAGAAACCCGTGTGCTTAAAAATTTAATCTTAAGCCACACTGGTATAGATGCTTTTATAATTAGTTTTGTACTAAAATACTTAAATTTGCTGAAATGTTACAGATTCAGAAATAAGGATCACTGTATTCCTCACTATGGATAGTTGATATTATTATAACGGACTTAACAAAAATAAACTACTTTCATTTACAGCATACAGTTCCGAATTTGGGTTAGCCATTATAATGCTTACGCGTACCGACCACTTTCAATGATAATATTTAGTACGTGTTTCGCCCAAACGTATTTTGATAGTGTGACAGTCGGCTCGTTCAAAAGTGTAGTATGCTTTTTCGCCAACATTTTTGGCTTGGAAATAAAAAGTCTTACAATTGGCTGCTCTGATATCAACATCTATCTGTTGGCTAAAATTCAATAAAATTTGTTTAGCCGTTAAAAAGGCTGCTTAAAAAGTAAACCAATCATATACTACACCATGATCATAATTATTAAGCTCCTGTATCATTCTGTCTCTGAATGTGGGTATGTGTTCGTTTATTTGTTAATATTAAAATCTTTTAGCGAGAAAAACTATATAACTTCATTCTAATGTTTTTGCTACGATAACATCCGGGCTATTATATGGCAAGGTGTACCAATTACCATGATTCAGTGAAGTTTACTTTCGCAGGTTTTGAAATAAAATATATAGATCAGTAAACTTGTCAGCAGTTAATAAACCTAACAGCGGTTTGGCAAATGAAAACTGTCATCTATAAAGAGTGTCGGTGGCTCAATGGTGTGGACTGTCGCCTTCCTACCGGGAGGGCAGAGGTTCAAATCCCGACACGTACCAATGTGTTTTCGAATTTATGAAAATATATGTTCGTTACCCGACGCTCTTACGGTGAAGGAAAACATCGTGAGGAAACCTTCATGCACACCTGCGAAGAGATTCGAAGGTTGTGTGTGAAGTCGTCCAATCCGCACTGGGCCCGCGTGGACGACTAAGGCCTTATCACCCTATACGGGTAGGCTCGTGCTCCTCGATGGGGACGTTTAATGAGCTGATGATGATGATCTATAATATACGCACCATTCTCAAAGGAGCCAAAATTGTTTACTTTAAGATGTTACATTATTCAGAGCCAACACTGATAAAGCAGGAGAAATAAGTGAAATTGTGATACCCATACACACAAAATTAAACTCCCTGAGGTATTTACGGAAAAATTCTTACAGCTAAACTTAATTAAAGTCTCCCTTTGTATGTTGTCAACAATGGAGTACTGGAGTAAAACGTCATGGAATGACGACTTTTATAAGACTCGATCTCCGAGGCCGAGTAATGTCTCAATAACGCGCATCCTGTGAAAATAAACCTTAGCTCATCGTTATCCTCACTTTGTGACTTGAAGAATTCTATTTCCGCCTGGGGAAAAATCCGTATCACGCCGAAGAACAAGCCCGTAATTCATAGTAAGTGCCAACTTTCGAGATCAACACTTTAATTTACCATAAATAACTGACGGACGGAGTCTATCGTATTTATTGGGGATGTGCTATTTATACCTCATAGAGGAGGAATAAATAAAAATATTTTATCGATAATACTCGATTTTTCGGTGATATTATGTCGGTATCAAGTTCAAAGAAAGTCTTCAGCTTTATAATCAAGGTAACTTTATATAATAATAAACTTTTTCGTCAATTGTTTTAAAGATAGATCATAGTTGTGATTAACACAGTTATTATTTTACGCTGCACCTACTTCAAATTTATACAATAGTAATTTAATAATTTCTATTTAGTACAAAATATAAATATTTTTTACTTATTAGTTTACTATTTAAAGTTAGCTTTTTTATTTTGTCATTAATCACGGCTATTTTTAGCTCTAGTTTATTACTTACCGTACGCTTATTGAACTGCTCCCGTGGTCTAGTGGGCCCAGAAGTCGTCGTTAGTCGTGGGTTCGAAGCGCGTGAGGAAATATTACTCTGTGCGATTTTTGCAAGTTTGATGTCAAAAATGTCTTTATTGTCAGAAAAGAAAGACGATTCCGTGCTTTGGGGGGCACCACAGACATCCGAATATACAATGAGACTGGAAGCCGCAAGTTTATAGGCAGTCCTAGTGTTGCAATTTCTATTCGGTTCTTACCTGTGAAAAGTTATTATATTTCTTGATAAATTTACTGATTCATTGCGATGATGGCATGTTACAATTGCACAGGATGGCATTTTGGAAAAAAAACGGTAATTTCTTCTCATATTCGTGCGTCTTGAATCGTCTCACAGAGCGTAAACTGGTAGCCAGTGTATGCTCGTTGAGCTTACAGTTGTCGCACTTTAAACGCGGCTTGCCCCATCTCCTGTATTGGGAAATCTGTGGGGGGCACGTTTTGTATTTTTGTGTGTATCATGTGTATGTTTGTAATAAATAAATTCAAAAACTAATGTGCCGATTGATAAAAATTGCCACCGTTGGAAAGTTATATTTAACATGAATAACGTAGACTATATTTATTGCCAGAAAAAGAATTGGGATCCCAACTAAAACTCAAGTACCTTAACCCAAGGTGTGAAAACGTGTCCAAACACGTCTCGTTGCTGCGGTAGTTTAGGTGAGTGGCTCAAAACCAATAATGAGCTAATTATTTAACAAAGAAGGTCCCTTATTACGATGTAGTTGTAAATTGGTGACGTGCAGATATTTGATTACAGTTTCAAATTTATTAAACTATGAGGCAGCAGCAATTTTTGCGGACGTCTTTTATTTATAGTGTAGCTTTTGTAGGGATTTTCAATACCTAGGAGTCTAAACGCCATTCGGGTACTAGTACCCAATTGCCCAATAAGTGAAAAATTTGGTAACACTAAATAAGTTATATGCATTATTTTAGGACCAAATAATGCATATAACTTATTTACCAAATATTTAATTCTTCCTTACATGTTTTAAGAGTCCACGCTCACACATGGGTGCATTGGTGTTTTATTACGCTAACTCGCTCACTAATACGCACTATTTTTTAACCCAAAGTCTGTCTGGAAGTGATTGCTACCTTAGCATTAAGTCCCCTTTGTTGTTATCTGTGGTATGATTTAACAATAACGTATTTTATCATCTAAATATCTTATGTGCTGAATGCAACGACCAGACTGTAATGTTTTTTACTGAATGTGAATGAATGAAAGACTTCAATCATATAGAGTTGAGTTGACAGCTTTTTGTTTAGGCTGGATAAGCTATGACAGTTCAAAGATTCGCTTGTTATAGTAGGTTCTAAGCTTGTTGTGTAGGTTAAAAATGCTGAGAGCACTGACTGACGTATTTAGTTAGACCACTAAATTTTACCCTTGGGTAAAACAGATTGCAAAGAATGTTATTCGAAAAAAATATTGTTGTATACAAGGGCTAAACAAATTATCGTCCTAAGCAAGACAGTCTAGTTTTACATATATTAGAATACCTTATCAACATATTAAGATCTCAAATCTATACACGATACCCTGTCAACTAAATGATTAACGAGATCTGTGTTCTGATATTTAAATTTTTCACAGATATCGAGAAAAGCGTCGGTGGCTCAATGGTGTGGACTGTCGCCCTCCTATTGGGAGGGCTGAGGTTCAAATCCCGCACGTACCAATGTGTTTCTAATTTTCGAATTTATATGTACGTTATCCGACGCTCTTACGTGAGGAAACCTTCATGCACGCTTGCGAAGAGATTCAAAGGTTGTGTGTGATGTCGTCAATCCGCACTGGGCCCTCGTGGACGACTAAGGCCTAATCACCCTATACGGGTAGGCTCGTGACCCTCGGTGGGGACTTCTAATGAGCTGCTGATCATAGAGAAAATACCTAAGCTAAGTGAATTTAAAAATGCTAAAACTTCTTATTTTTGATACCAACAATATATAGCTATGTGTTTATACTAAACTTTACTTCCAATGTGACACTGGTATCCATTTAGTTTCCTTTGTCTTCTAACAACAGTCTAAATTAAGTGTAAATGTGACAGTAACAGGATATAACAAGCCGTTTTTCTTTTTACTTTTATCTTCGTGTACCGAGCCAAAAGTTCAATTACCAAGGGTAATACTATGTTGGTAAGCAGGCATTTTGAAAGGTTAATCCGTACAGTAAAGTATGAAATGTTCATGTTCCCACGTGGTTTTCCATGAATAATAAAGTACTGTTATGAATATTTACACACTTTGTTTTACGAATGTAATTTGTAATATAATGCTGGCCAGTTAAACGTGCATTTTCTTTCTGGCAACAAAAATGGAAATTAATTTTTTACCGTATGTGCTTCGAGACAGTTAATTTCAAGATATATTTTGATATATCTATGAACAAAATATTCCTTCTCTTCAACCTATTGCAGTCCACTGCTGGACATAGGTCTCCCCCATTTTGCGCGACATCACGGTCCTCCGCCTTTCGCATCCGATGGACCGACGACTTGCGAAAGGTCGCTGGTGGAAGCTGGCTGAGAAATAATTCCTTATATCAACTTTATTCTTACTTACATTAAGATTATAAATGTTACTTAATAACTTGGTTTAAGTTATTTTGATGAATCAAATAAAACAACATTGTATCAAATAATATCTCTCAGTCATTGTGCGTGTTTGATAATTCGTTTATACATATCTGATTATTTTTAATCATATGATGGAATTACCCTTTCCTTTTATTTACATTTCCATTAATATTTGTTTGTATATGAGCCTTAATCGCTTTTTATCTTCTGATAGTCTGAGTTAATAATTTTCAAATGTATATGGGATATAGTTTAGATCTTCGAAGAGGTATCCGTTCTTTCTTTTGGCTGGAGCATAAGCACAACATTGGCAGCCTTGGATATAAATTGAAATGTTAATAATATAGCTCCTTTTCTAAAAAAATACCACGCATCATGTGACTTTTACTATGCGTTCTGCTCGCGCAGGTCATACCCACAATAGCAGCATACAAAGCGTACTATTGCTGAGATCACTAGATCACGGTGGTAGTTAATTACTTTTATCAGTTACCCTATAATTAATAATGACGATCCCAATTTGGATACGATGCGTGAGTGTGTTTAGTATATATGACATCGTTATATATTTTGGAAAATATATCCTAATCTTTATTATTTCTAATAGCCAAAGCACATGTTTGGAGATGACACAAAAATGTGTTATAAAAATGAGTAACTCCAATTGTGATTATTCAATTAATGATAATCTACGAAGACCAAAGCGAATTTTAAAGTTCTGAAGTATTAATCCCACTCCAAGGTTTTAAAATAATTCAGGCGAGTTAATACTCTCAACAAAGTCTACAATTAGCACTGAAATATTATGTTCTTCGGTTCAAGCTTTTATTAAAATAATTGGCCAATGGAAGAGATTAATTCAATTCTTAGAGACACTAAAAAGCTCATCAAATTTAAATACTTAATTTCATTTTCAGGTTTCTAACAACCTTCTTCTTTGTATACAACGCGGCAATGCCTAAATAGTTTATTAAATAATTCAATCAAAGTAATCTTCAACAATATTACCCATACCTACGTAATACAATTTGTACTTTTTAATAACACAAGCCATGGACGGTCGTTATAGTGTATTTATTCTACATGCGTACGTGATAAGAAATAGAGAAGGGAGCAGTTTCCTGTTCAATTTACTTTGAGCATTTTATACGCAACGTGTTTTTTCCTCGGAGCTTTTTCACATAATATTATACATCATATTTTTAGCGGTATCTTTTATAAATTGAACGTTCCTTTGTGCAGCGTCACAGATGCCCAAAATTTTTTACAACTTAATAGATTTGGGATTCATATAAACAACCTGTGGTAATAAAATCTTTCAACATAATCACTGTAGCCTTATCCACATCTCAACAAAGGTTTTGTTTAAGGAACTACTCATGGTCGGAACTACTCAGGGTCTGATCATGATTATTCAATCAGTCTTCTTGGTTGCGTGTCCCCGAACTAATCCCCGACCCAAGGTTCTCTTTCCAATCCGCGGTCATTTTATATGAACCATCAGTTCCTTGCACTAAATACTTTACCCATTACCAATTCAACTTGCTAATTCTGCGGGCTATCTCGGTCACTTCAGTTTCCATACAGAAATCCTCATTGCGGCTTGCACCACGTATGAGAACACCTATCACAACCGCACGCAGCGCATTGGGCAATCTTGAGCATATTTACTATATTATTTGCTTTGAAATCTCATGATTAATTAATTGATTAATCTGACTTCAAACTTTAACCAACAGTCTAATTTTACTATCTACATCACATTTTGAAATGAAATGAGAAATCAAGGTATATCATTACAATTCACTTATTTAGTCTGGATTCCAATTCAAATTACCAGAAATAAATCACTCTCAAGCCAAGAGTTGAATAGGTTTAACAAGAATCAGAAACAATAGTTTGGCTGACCAATATTAAGAAAATAAGAGAGAAAAACTACGTTTAAATATTATATTCAAGACCTACCCCTACCTCTAGACAATGTTTGACTACCTGACCAATGAATTATAAGTAAGTAAGTGAAATGTGTATATAAAGTATCATGTCAGCATACCGTGACCAATTGCTGTTAATGCTAACAAGCCTGTATACTATATGCCGGCTAATTTAATGGTAAACATTGTCAGGTGATCCAAAACACAAGTGTCAATTGATTGACACGCGTACGATTAATCAGTAACAATAGATGCAGCCGCTTGGGTGAACGCAGACATATCGGTCTCTGATTAGATCATAGAAGATAGGATGATTAGGGTGGCGAGTTAATTGCAACTTGATATTGATCTTATCGGTGATGTAACGTAACTATTGTTGAGATTATCTTTGCAGATAACAAAGGTCCAGAAATACAGTAATTTTAAATATTAGATTCATGCATTTAAATATTAATAAAAATTGGCCAAGCGCGAATCGGAATCGCCCGTGGAGGGTTTCGCAGCAGCAAGTAACATAAAATAAAGTAATTTTTATTTACTTAGGCACCTACTACAGCTTTAATATGAAAAATAGTGGTTTACCGTTTATGACGTATAAAAAAAACTACACACCAGAAATCGTTCAAACTAAATTTCGATGTTAGATTCTATAGTAATGTACATCATATATATATACTTTTTATTTTATCATCCCCATAGTTTAGAAATTGGAATTGGACACAATTTTTTCAACTTTGGAAGTGTCTCTCGCGCAAACCATTCAATTTATAAAAAAGTGCTATTAGAAACCTCGATACCATTTTTTAAGTTCTACACATTGACACGGGGGTACGACGAAAAAAAAATTTTGAGTTTCACTTCAATGTATGGGGAACCCCAAAATTTTTTTTTTCCAATTTCTTGTCAAAACTAATGGCGGTTTACAGAATACATATACTAACAAAGTTTGAATAATGTAGTGTTTAAGTTTAGGAGAAAAAAGGGTGTGAGATACGGACGGACAGACAGAGATACTTGACGTATCTATAAGGTTTCCGTTTTTTGCCATTTGGCTACGGAACCCTAAAAACGGCCAAGTCACACGAGATTAACTATGATAATAAAGAAATCGTAAAAAGGAACCTAAGACTTAGCACGACTATGTCTAGATTTCATTACTTTTAAGAGATAAACAAGCAACTCCATCGAGACTTGGTTAGTTTTTTTACAGAATGCTTTTGGTGGAAACAAAAATTATCGTTGCGAATCCTAGAAATATTTGATTAAACTAATAAAGGATTTTAGAAGGCACAAAACTCTAAATAGACTGATATATACTTATCAAGGCCAAACCACTGAAGCGCTTTTTTTTCAAAGCATCAAAACTCATATTTTTAGTTTAGTATTTAAATCGTTTTTTATTATATTTAAATGTAAGGTAATGTAATATAAAATAAATGTTTTTGACTTTGACTTTATAACATTGCATATACTTGCACTTCTCTTGATATTTCAACTTTTACACAAGGCTAATTATAGTATTCCAACACGGATGTCAGATTTAAGAATATACAAGTCTTATATCTGCGCGGATGGTAAATAAGTACCGTTCAAATATTCATTTTTAAATGGATTTGTTTCATGTTTGATTTTGTGCTATCACTAATTACTAGGTTCCCTGTCAAAGTTCTTGCGCTATTTAACAAAGGGTCTAAATTATACATTTCGTCTTCATTTATAATGTATACATAAGCTTCCGTATTACTACCAGGATTTACTTGAACGCTGAATATTTATCAGCCGCTGTCACTTGCTCATGAATAATCATTTTGCTATTAAAATGTCTATACGTATAATATTTGACACACTTAGAAACTTCAACGCTCTTCATAAGAGATAAGAACGTCCTCAAACATAATAAGGAAGCTTCAGATAGGCTTTGTGATTTCTTTTATTTGTCTTGTTGTCTTAGCCTTATTACTTGGAAGAGGATAAAAACAGATTTGTGTAGTGTCGTTAATTGTCCATTGTTTTTTGGGGAAAGCAGTCATTTAGCTTAGCGTCGAATAAATGTTGCCCGTAAAATCAGAAACTAATATGAAAAAAAAATATATAAATCAATAAAAATGCTTATTTTTGACACATTTTTTTATGATTAGACTGCGTCATATATATTAAATATTATACGTCCATGTATTCTGCATTATTTTATGACCTGTTTCGTGCTGTGGGATTTTATTTACAGGTAGATAATGTTAAATGTAAGACGAAAGAATCCATATGAGAAGAATGTTGACGAATAGTTGGGTAAGCTACCACCTCTGCTATGACAACCAGCACCACTCTGCCAAGAGTATAATGACAAATAAGAAGAAGAAGATAATGATGATTGTATTGTGGTCAAAACGTTTTAGTGGTTTCAATTTCATGGCTATTATGATGCTATTAGAGCGTCGGTGGCTCAGTGGTGTGGACTGTCGCCTTCCTACCGGGAGGGCTGAGGTTCAAATCCCGACACGTACCAATGTATTTTCGAATTTTCGAAAAATATATGTACGTTATCCGACACTCTTACGGTGAAGGAAAACATCGTGAGGAAACCTTCATGCATGCCTGCGAAGAGATTCGAAGGTTGTGTGTGGAGTCGTCCAATCCGCACTGGGCCCGCGTGGACGACTAAGGCCTAATCACCCTATACGGGTAGGCTCGTGCCCCTCGGTGGGGACGTTTAATGAGCTGATGATGATGATGATGATGAATAAACTAGTTTGTATTAGAGTGGTTCAAGTTCAGTGTTTGCTGATTCACAGAAAGATAGCAATCAATTCAATTTCTGATGGCGTTCAACATCCAGTTCAAGAATTCTTTATAAAACATTCGTATGCTGAATGTACTCAATAAATCCGGATTCAAACTGAAACCCATTCGATTTTATGCAATATTGCTACATTGCACGATGTTAAATGGTGTGTTAACTGTTTGGTAGACGTTTCTTACATTGATAAAAGCTTAAATCTTGAGCACACATATTATTATGACCCTTTGTATTCAACACTCAGATCTACAAGAAAAGTGCTACAGGGTTTAGCTAGCGAATGGACGAATGCTTTCATGGTGTCGCAAACGTTGAAAAGAAACTGAGTAAAAGGGACCATTTCGTATGTCTATTCTTCAAGAATATTCCATTTATTGTCACTGTCCATTTAAACTATATATCTCAAGAAATGCCACATGTGTGTTCACTATTTAACTAATATAAGTAGAACCTCGTATTTATAGATGATTTTTCATAGAAATGAATCTAACTAATACATACTACGCTTTTTATACTCGTACTGAAAGCTTATTTGCTCACAAGACTAAATATTCGTATGTCGTAAGACAATGCTTAGATAGTAGTATTATAAGATCTAATTGTCAGGTCTTAGAGAAAATTAAAAGCAATATATTAAATGTAAAAAATGGATTTGCTTTACGTTCTTTAATTTTGTTGATGCGTCCCTACTCCATCAAAGAATCTTTAAGTCTTTATTATTATCGCAAAACGTGCTGTCGTATTAACCTCTCCAAACATCTAAAACGTGTCCCTGACAACCCGTAACATTTTCCGCTCCCAGCAAAATTAAAACAAGGACAGGAAAACCCCTTTAACATCAGAAATGGGTTTAAGTATACAATGGTACAGTCCTCTTCCAGAGATTATCTGTCCTGTAAAATATTTGTGGGTCATTTTTATTGTTTGTGTTTGCATATTTTTGCATAATTTCGTTACGCGTTTTTTCTCAAGAATAATATTCATAAAACAAAAATAAATTTGTTTTCAGTTTGAAAAATCTTTGAAGTCGGTGAAGTTGGTTCAAGGTATAAATTGAAACCTGTGTTAAGAAAAGCCTACCTAGAATATTACCTACTTTGGATTTGAATTAATGCTATTCCATCATCAACTATAGCAAAAATATAATTACAAAACTAAAGGTTCTGTTCGAAATAACAAGAAAAATGATTTTGTAAATCCTTTTTATTTGTAATATAAGTAAAGGCTATTGATCGATATTTTTAATATTCTAAAATATACATACATCTTGAATTTCGAAATCAAAGTTTGCTTGAGCTGATACAATTAAAGCGGACTTCGATTCTACGGACTGTAAATGTTATTGAAGACAAGAAAGCACTGAACCAAAGTAATACAATAATATAAATAAACACTTACAGAATTATACTTTAAACCTTTGGAAGTTAAATTGTTGTTGGACTTTAACTTTAGCAAACAAAATAAATGAATGATTCAGCTGAAGAGAACCAGCGCAACTGTAACAGATCGTATATAATTAATTCTATTCTACCAGGTTACTAGCAATCATAATAATTGGATTTAAATGCTTTAAAGGAAATTGGTGCAATTAAGAAAATGGTTAACATTCTAAATCCAACCTTATTTTAGTTTGCGCCCAGATTTATTTAGAGCGCCTTGAATAAATGAGATTAAAAATTTCCAGAATGGATCGAAAATGTTATCTCAGGAAGCTCTTGGAGCTGATACTTATGTATTTAAGAATATTTTACACGAAACCAGAAGACCATAAACCATTACCATTAATTTCGAATGAAGTAATATTATAATTATGTACTTTCTGATAAATATATTAAATTAGATAATATTTGTTCAATATGATACATATCCACTCTACACGGTTAGGCTCGTGCCCCTCGGTGGGGACGTTTAATGAGCTGATGGTGATGAATATGATACATATACGATTTAATTTTTACAAGGCTCCGTAACCTTTTGTCATTAAGCACAGTGCATAAATAAGTTATTGGGTTCCCTGGGTTCATTGTCTCGCACAAAGAAGCAGTTTTTTTATTTTGGTAAGTAGACCAGTAGTACAATATACGTTAGGAAAATTCTACATAAAAACACACGAGGAAAACCCACCGCAACTTTGAACATATTCCGTGCCTATAATAGGTGGGCGTGCTCAAACTCGCCTGATTTATTTACAAAAGTAAATGTAAACGTAAATGTTTAAAAAGGCTGAACAATTAATAGTGTGGTTCTGGTGCTTCCATTAAATTTGGAACCAAGATCATTGCTTTTTCGTTAACGTCCGGTTTAGCAAATTATTTTATTAGCAACTCTTTGGTAAGTCATAAAAACCATGCCAAGTACACTCAAATTTACTTATCTGTTGGCAAACCAAGCACATGAATTAATGAACTATCAGTATTCAAGTGCTTAGTTTTGGTAATATGAAAATGTCTACATGATAGAGTTGGTTGGTAAATAATGTGTTTGTAGAAGACTTTACTGTTGCCTTCAAAATATCAATTATTACAATAGCAACCACAGCGCAGTTTATTACATAAGAAGAAAATATGCTTCTTCAAATTTTGATCGAAACACTAAAGAAAAAACGTTAGCTCAACTTTAAAAAATCCCGTTACCCAGTCAGTCTCCGTTTGTATTTAGTGAATTTACAGCTTGTGACGTTAAGAAGAGCATTGAATCCATTACTTCTAATGCCATTGGAAGTGACCTCGTTAGCCGTAAGATGATCCTTCCCATCCTAGATATAGTTCTTCCCGTAGTCACCCATATCCTTAAAACATCAGCATCCAGCTCTGTGTTTCCAAACGTGTGGAAGGATGCTCAGATAATACCTTTACCTAAAAATCCTCATCCAGTATCCTTCACCGAATATCGTCCTATTGCCTTCTTACCGTTCCTCTCCAAGGTCCTTGAACGTTTAATCCATAATCAGTTTAGCCGATTCCTTTCCAAATATAACCTCTTAAAACCTTTTCAATCTGGTTTCCGTGCTGGCCACAGCACAACCACTTCCTTGATCCACATTACGGAGGACATCAGGTCGGGCATGGAGGCTGGGAATCTGACTGTGCTTGCATTACTTGATTTTAGCAATGCTTTCAACACTGTGGATTTTGATATACTATTCGGTATACTGTGCTCTCTTAACGTATCTCCATCTGTAGTTCACTGGTTTCATAGCTATCTCACTGGGCGTAGGCAGTGAATCTGTGTTGAGGATACTCTGTCTGCCTGGTGTGATTTGCAGATTTATACTCAGGCACCTCTTGATCATCTGTCCACAGCTATTCAGTCGATTAACGCTGACCTGGCGCGCATTTTTCAGTGGAGCTCTCTGCATGGGTTGAGGGTAAATCCAAGCAAAACCCAATTGATTTTGGTTGGTAGTTCTAGGATGACCTCCAAAATCAAATGGGAGACCTTGCCTGCAGTAGTTTTTGATGGGGCTACTATACCGTTTAGTAAGACTGTAAAGGATTTGGGAATAATTATTGATAATAACTTCTCCTGGAATGCCCAGGTGACTGAAATTAGTCGCAAGTTATTTGCATCTGCTGGTGCTTTAAGAAGGCTGCGCAACTTTCTGCCGATTTCCACTAAGACTGCGTTAGCGATATCCCTTTTGCTTCCTATACTAGATTATGCTGATACTTGTTATCTTGTCCTGAGTGAGGCATTATTGGACAAACTTGAGCGACTTCAAAACTTCTGCATCAGATTTATTTATGGTCTGAGAAAATTTGATCACATTTCTGAATTTCCCAACAAGCTCAAGTGGCTGCCCATTCGCTTCCGCCGGAATACTCATATTCTGTGCATGCTCTACAATGTTCTCTTTCGTCCGTCTGCTCCTTCTTACCTTAAGGAACGTTTCAGGTTTCTTGGAGATGCACATCCTCGTACACTGCGTTCATCTGATAAACTTCACCTAGAAATGCCTGTTCATTGTACAGGCTTTACTAATAAATCCTTTTCGGTGCATGCGGGTCGGTTGTGGAATGCTTTACCTGTCGAAATACGGCGAGCTCGATCTATAGAAAGCTTTCAAAGTGAAGTTTTTAAATACTTCCTTAATGCATCTTAGTTATTTTCTACTTAATTTTTCTTTAATTACTTGTATCATTATTCTTTATTTATATGTTTCCTTATTTATGTATTTATTTTAACTTTTATTTAATATCTGTATTTATATTATATTATATCTGTTTATATTTATATATAAGTTTTGTTATGTTTATATTTGCACCTTAATGCCCCTTTTTAAACTTATTACTTTTTCTCCATCCTAAGGTTGCCTGGAAGAAATTGCCCTGTGCGATAAAGCCGCCCATTGTACCTACTTGATTACCATTATTATTATTATTTTGTTTTATTTATTGTGTTGAGTGCAATATAGGATTGAATAAATAAATAAAATATTATCAAGTCACATTATCACTACATGATTTCATGTCAACCCGAAACACAATTACCCTATAAGCAAGGTAATATATAAATTATAATTTAGTTCATAAAAACTTCATATTTATATTAAATCAAGCCTGTACTTTTATCCTGAGCTGAAATTATACCAGGGTTTCCGGTTAAATTTCAAGTCATCGAACACAATAGTTAAGCTTGGTTTGCTCTTGCATTATTGTTTATTCTTTATCTTCGAACGAGGAAACGTGTAGTACCTAAATTCCAGGCTAACATGACCAAAAAAATCTTGATATCACAAGTTGCATCATAATAATTCAGTTCGATCCCTAGGCACGGATCTTCCATGCAACATCATGAGCAGATCCAAATTTTATTTAGTGGATGTGAACGACTACAATCCTATAAGAGTAGCCGGGAACGTATTGGGGGGCACGGCAGTGCCCCAGCCAAATCAAGCACGAATCAACCACTGCCGTAATGAGCTCGTGATTAGAAAACACATGACCCCAACCAAACTATCAGAGATCGCCATACTGCCTTTACAGAAATATTAATTTTGGTGGTCCGCTTCATATAATGTCAAAATCGAAGATCTTAAATATCTTGTGCAGAACCCTCAGCTCTATTAGAGCTATGATAATGCCCCCTTTGAATATTGGCACATAAAAAATCGACTGTCATTGCAAAAATCCAGCGTATTGTCTTAGTAATAATGAAAGAAATCGCAGTGAAGGACCTTAGATTTGGCATGACAAGATTCCATTACTTTTTACAGATAAACAAGCAACTCCATCGAGCTTTGGCTAAGTCTTTACATAATGTTTTTGGCGAGATTGCAGATATTTTTAAAGCAATAGCTTGCTCGACCATTATGATGGCTTCTTAAGTGATCTTAACCTCATGTAAACGCTAGCCTCCACTCCCACGAGCCCTTTGTTTGTCAACAAGATAGTTTGTTGTTTAATCTATTGTAATACCTGTTTAATAGGACTCCAATAAAACGTGTTAAGAGTTGTGCTATTGGTAACAATTATATATATTTTGTGAGTAAAATAGGGATTATGATTAACACTGTCAATATTAGTGAACCAAATGTTTAGATGATTATTCGAATGTAATCCCGTTAATGAGATTAAGAACGATCAAGGGTATTAGATATCATAACAAATAAAGCATGCTTCGATTTGTACTTATTACTGCACAACTTAGATTGCCATTAATATCAACCAGAAAGACTACTGCTAGCCTCCTTTGCTTAAAGAGGTTATGCTTAAGATCACTACGCTGTTCAAGTGCATATTGCCATGTTTTAAAAGTCGCCAGAGCCACATTTGGTAATCGACAGGTTATAACACAGGCAAGTGAGGTATTATTGGACATCTGAAGATAAAGACTGGGTCCCCTTATAAATTGATTACATCGTACATCACTGAAATGACTGGACCAATTAAGATGTGCCATTTTTTGGCAGGTAGCTGAGCTGTTGTAAGAAGGGGAAAAGGCCTTCTTTTATTTTAGAAAAATAAAGTAATGTTGTACACCCTGGTTAAACACATAGGCTAAGTTTTACTGCGGGAGAATACCCTATACTGTGGGGGAAAACCTAGTCAATAATAAATAAATAAATATCCACTGACATTCACACAGCGCCATCTAGCCCTAAATTAAACGTAAAGCCTGTATTATGGGTACTAAACGGATAAACATACTTATATTTTTTTTTGTAAATACATACATATTATACATAGAAAACACCCAGGCCATTATAAACACACATGTTCATGCACACAAATATTTGTACTGCCCGGAGATCCAACCCGGAACCCTTGATGTTGCAGTCGACCTCTTAACCGCAACACCAAATGGGTCATCAAAATCCATTGTCATTCACACAACGCCATCTAGCCCCAAGTTAAGCGTGAAGCTTGTACTACGGGTAGGAACTCAACACCTTATAAACATACTTATATTTTTTTTGTGAATACATACATATTCCACCTACAGAGAAAATACTCAGATCAATACAAACAGGCATTTTCATGCACACAAATGTTTGTACTACCCGGGAATCGAACCCGATTTCACCAAATTGGTTGTCATGTATGTTGTGTTTATTACTAGTATTGATCCGTTTTTGCAATGAACACTTAAGATTCCTGGACACACTATAGAAAAGACTTGACCGACTTCCACTTGCGCAAAATAAACAGCCACTTCACCCAACGTCCCGCAACCCAGTGTTGGCTACAGCTGTGAATAAAGTCAAAGTAACGAGAACTCGGACGGTCCGTTTTAAATTAAGGCACTTTTTCTTGTACTGAATTCTCGTATGAGCTGCAATATGAAAGTTAGGAACTGAATACCGTGCTTATAGTGATCGTTTCAACATATTACATCAATAAACGTATATTATGAACAGTGTAAACGGCGCGTGCAAAGTATTTAAATATCCAAGACCGAAAATAAAACACACAGCAAAAGAAATAAACTTAAAATAATAATAACCAAGGCTTAAATATCTATGTTTCGGCTTTGTTGCCAAAAATACTGAATTATGTAACAAATTTCATATCAACTAACTAAACTTACTCTGAGAGGCCGCAAGGCCTGTCCTTGTTTTTTGTTGACTACACTGGATCAGAGCTATTAAAGATGACAAACATGGATCGTTCGCATCACACATCTAATTCATAAAACCAATACACTTCAGTAGCACTGGCTATTCATTTTTCAGTCATAAACTGATTTAGTTCGAATTTATATTTAATGCAATGTTTTGATAAGGGTGTAAAACAATATGACAGAAAGCAATAGAAATATCAAACGAGTCTTTTTTTTTCTTCTTTGCTTTAACTTCTATTCCGGTTTCAATTCAAACCACTATTTTACCGTCTGTAATTTTTTGGGTTAAAGATTCTCAGTACACGCAATTGCTACACTTTATGTAAATATTTTACTTATTTTTATATTGTATTTTTATTTCACATTTACACGTCACTCACCCAAAGATCCCTCCGAAAAGCGCTTCGACGGATTCTATGCCTACCTACCTATTTGGCTAACAACACTAGCTCGTAAGTTCCTAAGATTATTTATACCTGTTGTTTTTTGTTTTCTCTTTGTGTTAAATTATTGCTTTATCGTTTTTTTTCTTCTTAATTTTATATCAAAAATGCCTTTTTTTAATGTGTTAATTTTATTGTGTTTACCTTTTTGTTGTTTGATAATTTTGTATGTGTTGTTTATGCCAATAAAGGTTTTACTTTATTTCTTTCTTCTTCCCCTTAATATGTTTATTGTAAATGTAAAATACAAACAATCACTTTTAATATTTTGCTAATCTCATTCCTTCCTTCATTTGTTATTAAGAAATTTAAATCATATAAAATCATGGTTGGTTAATTCCTTTTAAGAGAGCACTATGCAATCTGTCAGGGAGTAATTAATTGTGCGGATCAGGTAAACTTCAAGTGCAGCTTCATCCTTTTATTTTCGTATAACTTTTAATTGAGTATCGCCTGGATCGGAGAAAATTAGATTCAGGAAGCGCTAACTTTGTCGGTATAGTGTTCGAGATATTTTTTCTTTTAGCTTACTGTATAGTAACACAAACATAAACTTCAGTAAGCCATTATTTGTGTTATTGTAATTATAACATTTTTTTCAAAACTACTTCTAAAAATATATTTTTTAGCAATAACATTATCATACCATCATGAGCAGCATACGTTCCTATCGAAAAGCACGAGCCCTTAGGCGTCCACGCGAGTCCAATACGGATTGGCTGACTTTACGCACAACCTTTGAATTTCTTCGCATGCGTGCACAGGTTTCCTCACGATGTTTTCCTTCACCTTAAAAATATCAGATAAACGTACATATAATTTTGAAAAATTCGAAAAGATATTGGTACGTGGCGGGATTTGAACTCGCACTCTTCAAATCGGAAGGCAACAGTCCACACCAATGAGCCACCGATGCATATACATACCAGCTTGAAACTAAAACTTCACAAGTACTCTTTTAAAAAATGATTCATAATTGTATTCCTATTCAACCCATCGCAGTCCACTGCTGGACATAGGTCTCCCCCATTTAACTCTCTGGAAAACAACTGAGACTGCAATAGGTTGAAGAGAGATAATAGTCGGTAAAAAATATTTTCTCTTTTCGCGTTCTAGAAGCCATTGTAATAGGAGGATTCTTAAAATGATAACAATGAGCTTAAATACGCTATCGAATAACTAGCTTACTCTGCAAAATTAATAAAAACGAACATTAACAATGACAGAATTATTATAAATAAAATAAATAAATATCCACTGACATTCACACAGCGCCATCTAGGCCCAAGTTAAGCGTGAATCCGTATTATGGGTACTAAACAACGGATAAACATACTTATATACATTTTTTTTGTAAATACATACATATTATACATAGAAAACACCCAGACCATTACAAACAGACATGTTCATGCACACAACCATTTGTACTGCTCGGGAATCGAATCCGGAACCCTTGGTGTTGCAGTCGATGTCTCAACCGCATCACCAAATGGGTCGTCATATAACCTATAATAGCTTATTCCAAATTCATACGAAGAGTATATTTCCGCGAACAAGTAACAATTCTTGGCTCATGAATGAGTAATCACCTCTTCACTGAAGGATATGAACACCGAACTCTCACAGGCTTCCGAGCTATTCGCCATCGATAACTCGAAAGTCGTTAAGAACATTAGCCAGCCGCTTCTCGGGGAGCTAATTGCAGTTTTTCTTGAAACATAATGAATTTAATAAGCGTCTGAGTAGAGAAAGTTAACTCCACTCAGTTTGCCGTTGCAATCTGCTGTATGGATTAACCGCCTTCGAAAGTTATTTTTCCGGATTAAGTTTGATAGTCAAAGGGATACTACTGTTGTACTTTGCGTTAAACTACAAAGTGGAGATTGGTACAAAAATTTTAATTTATCTCCAGAATGAAAAGTAAAAACTGCCGACTAAAAACAAATTATGTACCTACTGTAATTTTATAGGCATATAAAATAACAGTAGGTACATATTTATATGTCTACAAGTTTTCTATACCTACTAAAAAGAAGATGTAAAGCTTCGAATATAAGTGGTAAGGCACAAAATTAACAATTGAATTCCAATAAACATATTAATAAGATTAATGAATTAAAACTACAACCTAATGTCTAATTTTTAGTAACCATTTCGAAATCATTTAAGGCGGCCATGACGAGTTTTTCTTCTAGAATGAAAATAAGAAGATATCCAGTACAAATGCTAACCTTATCAATTCACAAACGATCTATTGGCATTTACATTAGTTTTAGGTAATTTATAAATATATTAAATAAAATAAATAATAAATATCCACTGACATTCACACAGCGCCATCCAGCCCCAAGTTAAGCGTTAAGCCTGTATTATGGGTACTAAACAACGGATAAACATACATATATACATTTTTTTTTGTAAATACATACATATTATACATAGAAAACACCCAGACCATTACAAACAGACATGTTCATGCACACAAATGTTTGTACTGCCCGGGGATCGAACCCGGAACCCTTGGTGTTGCGGCCGACCTCTCAACCGCAACACCAAATGGGTCGTCAAATTATATTGATGTGGGTTATCATCATACTAATGACCATAAAAATAATAATTAACTTTGAATACTCCTTGAAACAATGTCTACAAAAATAAAAACGAATAATTAAATAACCGACCGCCATTAAAACTTTAAGCTCAGTGGAAATTTACTTTCGTTTAACGTTTAACGCAAAAGTTTGAAAACAATCTGAAAAAGATATCTAATTTTAATGAATACATAAATTATAATAATCGTAGTTCGTGACGATACATTGCTACACTGAATGGCTCCGCCACGCTCATAATGGGGCTTACCAATGACATCCATGATTGACAAGTAGGTTGATGAGAGCATTCGCAGCTAAAAAAGGTTAAATTGAATTAAAAAAAACACCGCATCTGCCCGTTCTCTGCACCTGCAGATATAGTAAGAATTGCGATTCTTGTGTTTTTATCTGCTGTCATCACATGACATACCGAGATAACTAATAAAATTAATGTTAACTTGGGAATGAATACCTCATTAATCTTGTAGTACTTATAAACAGCAGCCTGTTACTTTGTATATACCACAGCCATAAACACTGAACCGCGGTGGTCTGAACCATGAACGGATGGTTTAATACATAATGGCTGATCGCTAGTAACTCATTCACTATTCGTCAGAATGCACAACATGCACTTCAGGTTAAAATCTAAACGTTTCACTCTTTCCCCATATCTAATATATTATGTCATCATCAGTCTATAACATTCCTACTTCAGGGTACAAACCTTTTCGCACAGCCTAGTAAGCGACGCGGGCTCAATGCAGTTTACTTTGTGTTAACGTCTACCATCCTAAGTTAGTGCCTACTACTGTAAGTTTCACACCAGTATTGCCACTCGATAGGCCACTATCAACAGTATATCGATACGCTTTCGATAGTTGGACTAAAGCTAAACCATCAATTGTATCAATATTATAAATACTATCCATAGTTTATGCAATTGTCAGAAGCAATATTAACGGTTTCACACAAATTAAAATTATACAAGCGTCATATACGTTTCTGCTTAACAAATTACTAGTGAAATATACACTTGTCTTCTCGTTTGATCTATTGCAAATGGCAGATGCACATTTAGAGCAACGACGCGACGCGGTCGATTCAACTATGCAAATTAATTTGCATTGTCACACGCACTGGCCAGTGTGCCGCAAAACCTCATTTCGTAATTATATGGTGCACTATTTTATTACTCTGCAACCTACCGATGAGCAGTTACTAAGTTTTTCATTGAATTACTTTGAATTTGTAGCTTAGTTAAGAAATTGTGGTCACAATTACCTAAATTATTTTGTAATGCGAATAACAATATTGTATAATTCAATTCAAATAATTTGTAAACCAAAAACTTACATTAAACAGTTTTTTTCTTACAGCTTCTAATAAATGGAATCAACCAAAAACATTTTTTTTTAGTTATATCATACGCTGGTATGATATAACTAAAGTTTCCGTTAAACAAGTACAATATTTGCACTTCACAATCATTACTATGTATCACAACATTTCGAACTAATTTACTTCATGTATTTAAAGGCGAATATTCAAATTCGATTAGGGTCACAAGTGTCAAATTGTCGCAACCAGCTGAACACTGAATTTCAAACACGGGGAATTGGCTACATGTACTTTGCTTGTGTTCAAAAGATCCCTCAATGCATGGACAGAGCGTGTCCGAATTGCGAGTTGCAAAACTCATTGTCACTGCTCACCATTCTAGATCCACTGGGAGCGCAATTAAGGAGTACAAAATTAACCATATACGTTGTTACTAAGCTCATACAGTTTCATGAACTAGAACAACATACAAGGGAGTTAAACGTATTGTATTTACTAGCGTTAAGTTAATTAAAACCACGTAAATGATATTGTATTTCTAGCTAGCTGCCAAATGACGTGGGTAAATTGATATTTTCGTTTCAGCTGTAAATTACTTGAGTGTAATATTTAAAGGTGCACCGAGAAACATATTAGAATAACATTTATGCATGTGTGTTCAATGAAAGGTAGGTATCCTAACCACTAAAATGTTATGAAAAGCGAGCTTTTATTGGTTTAGTTAGGAAATGGGATAGCGTTCATTATTTAACTATTATAAACACTTAGGCGCCAGTAATATTATATAAAGTCTCGTAAACTTAGACATTAGGCCATGCCCTTTATGTAATCATCGTCAAATACAGCTCATTATATGTCCCCACCAAGAGGCACGAGCCTGCATATAAAGTGTACATAGGCCTTAAATTAATCGTCCACGCAGGCCCAGAGCAGTTGGCCAACTTTACGCACACACTTTGAATTTCTTCGTAGGCGTGCGCTGCTTCCTCTCGATGTTTTCCTTCACCATAAGAGCGTAGGTAAGTTCATATAATTTCAAAATTTGAAAGTACATTAGTATGTGGTGGGATTTTAACTTGCACTCCCCAAATCGGAAGCCCACAAAAATGAGCCACTGACTTTCTAATTATAAAGAAATAAATAACGAATCAAAAACGGGTTTCATGCTACCTGAGTTCATCTGTCCACTAAAACAATAAAAAAGTATTCGTAGGCCGATAAAAATAATAGTAATAAAGGATTAAAAAATAATCATATTTTAGTAGGAAAATGATAAACATATTAACTTTTTAAATTGATTCGTATGATGTGCCCACGTGATACAACAAATAGACAGTGACAAGTTTTCTAAGCCACCGGGGAAATCAGACAAACCGACGACTGCGAAGAAATCTGAAATTGCACTACCGACGAGTAAGTGCATTGTGACTGAGGTTAAATTAGTAGGAAACACAAAGGACTCGCATTACATTGTGTATCTGTGTTGTTTTTTCTCGTTGTGCTTGCAACATTGTGTGAACAAAGTACGGCGAATCGAATGGCTTTTGTCAGCGACTATTAAAACACCAATGCAATTGAATTCCGATCCGTTATAGGTATGCTTTTTCGGTTGCTGATTTTGATATTGTGATTTATTTCAATAGTATGTTGGGGATAGTGCGTTGAAATCCGGGCTCTACAACATTTCACCACCAGGTTTTTCTGAGTGAGTGAAAAGAAGAAAGAAAGAAATATTATTCTGTGATTGTACACAATATTACCTTTAAACATAAAAACACTTAATCTAAAGACACAGAACAGGTATAACCACTCAGCACTTCAAAGAGAGCTACTATACACGCGCACTTTACATAATACATATATATTATAGTTTATCAAAGTATATGGACAAATAGGGTATATATCTACTCAAAACTCAATCAGCACATGTAAATATAATAATATGAAACACACTAGATACATTTATTGTAGATACATATACTAAAAGATTGGCACACATAATGAATATAAACAGCAAGCTATATATACACACATGCATATACATACATATATATAAGATTTTACAGGAGACGTTGTACATTAAGCAGATGCATTTTAAATTAATTTTAAATGAACCATGGTTTGGGAGTTACGATAGGTGGAGGAATATTATTCCAGCATTTCGTAGCAGCATACCGAAAGCTACCACGAAACGCTGCGGTATTGTGTGTTGGGATAATTAAACGAGGAGCAATTCTTATGTGTCTATTTGAAAATGATAACTTTCGAAATAAATATTCGCTTTCGAAATAAGTGCTTCATTATCAGCCTCTAACGTTATATGTTGATTATGAAGAACTTGAAACATTGGTCCTGAAGTGGAACGTCCCACTGTACGGGCAGACCAACATAGTATAGCTATGGGGAGATTTAGTCTGGTTCACAAATCCCATTTTCTTACAAAATTATGATTTTGGGTTCATTGATTCGAAATGGCATTTACAACCACACAACACCGTTATTTTCGCTGCCAATTAAAAAACATAAAAGTTGTCGGTATAGTTCCAAGAGTTATGATTTTTTTGGGAATTTAAGCACGGAATCATTATTTTTCTTCAGACGATATGGACCGCAATGTCTCTTATTTTAAAAACCTTTATTATTGTTATTTAAAATTGTACTATTGTGTATCTCAATTGCAAAATTTTGTGCTCATTTATTCTGTTCATGGTATATTTTGATTGGTATACACCATAAGGCAATTCAATATAATATAATAATCATTAACATTAAATTTGTACCGGAGTACCAAATTTACAGTTGGATTTTCATGTGTCTAAATGGTGTCCTAATGTCAAGTTAATTATTAAAATTGAGGATGTGTTTTAATCAAAACTGCAAGGTCCCAACCAAACTACCCCAAACTTATTACTAAGGGACAATTTACTACGCGCGTGCATTACACAATGTGGCCGCCCGAGTGCGAATGCAGCCCGATTCGTACCCATGACCCCTGATCACACAGCGATCTAAGAAAACGCGGAACGCACAAAACCATAGAATAAATATAAAAATCACACAGTGCCATCTAGCCCCGAATTAAGCGTGAAGCCTGTATGGGTACTAAACAACGGATAAACATACTTATATACATTTTTATGTAAATACATACATATTATACATAGAAAACACCCAGACCATTGGAAACAGACATGTTCATGCACACAAATGTTTGTACTGCCCGGGGATCGAACCCAGAACCCTTGGTGTTGCAATCGACCTCTCAACCGAAACACTAAATGGGTCTTCTAAGAACACACAGATACAGATTAATTTTAATATATTAGGAACGCAAGGATTTATATCTGAATTAAAAAAGGTGTCATTAATAAAGGCAAGCTTTACTAGCGAAATCGCTAAATCTAATTTATATAATCCCGAGGCAAATACCACTAAGCCTTATTTTTCCTTACCAACGTAATTTATTTACGCTAAGTAGGAAGCTGCTTATCAAATCGGTAAGTCGCTATGAATACCCTACTTTGCAAAGTTGAACACTTTGGGTGTAATTTAGGGAAAAAATGCAGTTAGTGAGAGGCCGTTAAAAATCTTAGCTACGAAGATTCTCCCGATTCTTCAAATTTATTCATTCAACCTATACTTTATTTTCTTTGTTTTCTACTGATTATTTTTTCTTCAGACCTCCGCGTTGAAGATAACGAGCTCTCTTTAAAGGTGCCTCATTTCCCAGTAGGTCTGTTTTTTTTAATTTTTTAGGTTTGCGACTTCATTTAAAGCCACACCCGGGAATGGCAAGTTTGCATTGAATTTTATTTTACAAGGCATTTTCACTATAAATGACTTGAGTGCTTTCATATGAAATCAATAATATTATGCAGGTAATGCATAAACATATATTTTGCGAGTATTTCTCTTTTTAAGCGACTAAATTTATCGTCAAGAAGATGGCCGTTTTCGTGAAAAATAAACATCATAACCTATTTATAAGCGTTCTAAATATGGTACCTATACTACTTCATACTACAGTTTCACATAATAATAACTTACAGTAGAGATAGTGTTACAAAAGATAGAAGTTTATGATTTCATAAACTTAGTTCAAAAACGATAGTGAATTTCGACAACACACCGTTGTTAAATATAAAATACATAAACATATTTGATAAATCAAAAGTGTAGTGTAGTTACTCAGCAGAAGTTTTAAAATTCACAATTATTATTTATGTCATAATTTAGCGCGATGGTAAGTTCACTCACCTGGTGATAAGTGGCNGCTCCGCCACGCTCATAATGGGCTTACAATGAAGTCCATCTGATTGACAAGTAGGTTGATGAGAGCATTCGCAGCTAAAAAAGTGGAAATGTGAATTAAAAAAACACGCATCTGCCGTTTCTGCACCTGCAGATATAGTAAGATTGCGATTCTTGTGTTTTTTATCTGCTGTCATCACATGACATACGAGTAACTAATAAAATTAATGTTAACTTGGGAATGAATACCCTCATTAATCTTGTAGTATTATAACAGCAGCTGTTATTTGTATATACACAGCCATAAACACTGAACGCGGTGGTCTGAACCATGACGGATGGTTTTATCATATGGCTGATCGCTAGTAAACTCATTCACTATTCGTCAGAATGCACAACATGCACTTCAGGTTAAAATCTAAACGTTTCACTCTTTCCCATATCTATATATTGTCATCATCAGTCTATAACATTCCTACTTCAGGGTACAAACCTTTTCGCACAGCCTAGTAAGCGACGCGGCTCATGCAGTTTCTTGTTTAACGTCTACACATCTAAGTTAGTGCCTACTACTGAAGTTTACATAGTATTGCCACTCGATAGGCACTATCACAGTATATCGATACGCTTTCGATAGTTGGACTAAAGCTAACCATCAATTGTATCATATTATAAATATCATAGTTTATGCAATTGTCAGAAGCAATATTAACGGTTTCACACAATTAAAATATTATCAAGCGTCATATACGTTTCTGCTTAACAAATTACTAGTGAAATATACACTTGTCTTCTCGTTTGATCTATTGCAAATGGCAGATGCACATTTAGAGCAACGACGCGACGCGGTCGATTCAACTATGCAAATTAATTTGCATTGTCACACGCACTGGCCAGTGTGCCGCAAAACCTCATTTCGTAATTATATGGTGCACTATTTTATTACTCTGCAACCTACCGATGAGCAGTTACAAGTTTTTCATTGAATTACTTTGAATTTGTAGCTTAGTTAAGAAATTGTGGTCACAATTACCTTAATTATTTTGTAATGCGAATAACAATATTGTATAATTCAATTCAAATAATTTGTAAACCAAAAACTTACATTAAACAGTTTTTTTCTTACAGCTTCTAATAAATGGAATCAACCAAAAACATTTTTTTTAGTTATATCATACGCTGGTATGATATAACTAAAGTTTCCGTTAAACAAGTACAATATTTGCACTTCACAATCATTACTATGTATCACAACATTTCGAACTAATTTACTTCATGTATTTAAAGGCGAATATTCAAATTCGATTAGGGTCACAAGTGTCAAATTGTCGCAACCAGCTGAACACTGAATTTCAAACACGGGGAATTGGCTACATGTACTTTGCTTGTGTTCAAAAGATCCCTCAATGCATGGACAGAGCGTGTCCGAATTGCGAGTTGCAAAACTCATTGTCACTGCTCACCATTCTAGATCCACTGGGAGCGCAATTAAGGAGTACAAAATTAACCATATACGTTGTTACTAAGCTCATACAGTTTCATGAACTAGAACAACATACAAGGGAGTTAAACGTATTGTATTTACTAGCGTTAAGTTAATTAAAACCACGTAAATGATATTGTATTTCTAGCTAGCTGCCAAATGACGTGGGTAAATTGATATTTTCGTTTCAGCTGTAAATTAACTTGAGTGTATATTTAAGGTGCACGAGAAACCATATTAGATAAAATTTATGACATGTGTGTTCAATGAAAGGTAGGTATCCTAACGCACTAAAAATGTTATGAAAAGCGAGCTTTTATTGGCTTAGTTAGGAAATGGGATAGCGTTCATTATTTAACTATTATAAACACTTAGGCGCCAGTAATATTATATAAAGTCTCGTAAACTTAGACATTAGGCCATGCCCTTTATGTAATCATCGTCAAATACAGCTCATTATATGTCCCCACCAAGAGGCACGAGCCTGCAGATAAAGTGTACATAGGCCTTAAATTAATCGTCCACGCAGGCCCAGAGCAGTTTGGCCAACTTTACGCACACACTTTGAATTTCTTCGTAGGCGTGCGCTGCTTCCTCTCGATGTTTTCCTTCACCATAAGAGCGTAGGTAAGTTCATATAATTTCAAAATTTGAAAACACATTAGTATGTGGTGGGATTTTAACCTGCACTCCCAAACTCAGAAGCTCACAAAAATGAGCCACTGACTTTTTAATTATAAAGAAATGAATAACGAATCAAAAACGGGTTTCATGCTACTGAGTTCATCTGTCCACTAAAACAATAAAAACTATTCGTAGGCCTAATAATAATATAATTATTAAAGGATTAAAAATAAGCATATTTTAGTAGGAAAATGATAAACATATTAACTTTTTAAATTGATTCGTATGATGTGCCCACGTGATACAACAAATAGACAGTGACAAGTTTTCTAAGCCACCGGGGAAATCAGACAAACCGACGACTGCGAAGAAATCTGAAATTGCACTACCGACGAGTAAGTGCATTGTGACTGAGGTTAAATTAGTAGGAAACACAAAGGACTCGCATTACATTGTGTATCTGTGTTGTTTTTTCTCGTTGTGCTTGCAACATTGTGTGAACAAAGTACGGCGAATCGAATGGCTTTTGTCAGCGACTATTAAAACACCAATGCAATTGAATTCCGATCCGTTATAGGTATGCTTTTTCGGTTGCTGATTTTGATATTGTGATTTATTTCAATAGTATGTTGGGGATAGTGCGTTGAAATCCGGGCTCTACAACATTTCACCACCAGGTTTTTCTGATTCAAGTGAAAGAAAGAAGAAAGAAAGAAAGAAATATTTATTCTGTGATTGTACACAATATTACCTTAAACATAAAAACTTAAATCATGAAGAACAATG
This sequence comes from Leucinodes orbonalis, assembly GCA_019425675.1. Lineage (NCBI taxonomy): Eukaryota > Metazoa > Arthropoda > Insecta > Lepidoptera > Crambidae > Leucinodes > Leucinodes orbonalis. The sequence continues at coordinate 53,503 of PQWD01011702.1, forward strand.
ACACTGGTCTTCCGTGGCTACCTTCAAAGAGAGACTACTACATACAGCCTTTACATAATCATATATATTATAAGTTTATCAAGAGTATATGGACAAATAGGGTATATATCTCACTCAAAACTCAATCAGCACATGTAAATATATATATATGAAACCACTAGATACATTTATTGTAGATACATATACTAAAAAGAATTGGCACACATAATGAATATAAAACAGCAAGCTATATATACACACATGCATATACATACATATATAAGATTTTACAGGAGACGTTGTAAATTAAGCAGATGCATTTTAAAATTAATTTTAAATGAACCAATGGTTTGGGAGTTACGAATAGGTGGAGGAATATTATTCCAGCATTTCGTAGCGGCCAGCATACCGAAAGCTACCACGAAACGCTGCGGTATTGTGTGTTGGGATAATTAAACGAGGAGCAATTCTTATGTGTCTATTTGAAATGATAACTTTCGAAATAAATATTCGCTTTCGAAATAAGTGCTTCATTATCAGCCTCTAACGTTATATGTTGATTATGAAGAACTTGAAACATTGGTCCTGAAGTGGAACGTCCCACTGTACGGGCAGACCAACATAGTATAGCTATGGGGAGATTTAGTCTGGTTCACAAATCCCATTTTCTTACAAAATTATGATTTTGGGTTCATTGATTCGAAATGGCATTTACAACCACACAACACCGTTATTTTCGCTGCCAATTAAAAAAAACATAAAAGTTGTCGGTATAGTTCCAAGAGTTATGATTTTTTTGGGAATTTAAGCACGGAATCATTATTTTTCTTCAGACGATATGGACCGCAATGTCTCTTATTTTAAAAAACCCTTTATTATTGTTATTTAAAATTGTACTATTGTGTATCTCAATTGCAAAATTTTGTGCTCATTTATTCTGTTCATGGTATATTTTGATTGGTAGACACCATAAGGCAATTCAATATATAATATAATCATTAACATTAAATTTGTACCGGAGTACCAAATTTACAGTTGGATTTTCATGTGTCTAAATGGTGTCGTAATGTCAAGTTAATTATTAAAATTGAGGATGTGGTTTAATCAAAACTGCAAGGTCCCAACCAAACTACCCCAAACTTATTACTAAGGGACAATTTACTACGCGCGTGCATTACACAATGTGGGCGCCCGAGTGCGAATGCAGCCCGATTCGTACCCATGACCCCTGATCACACAGCGATCTAAGAAAACGCGGAACGCACAAAACCATAGAATAAATATAAAAATCACACAGTGCCATCTAGCCCCGAATTAAGCGTGAAGCCTGTATGGGTACTAAACAACGGATAAACATACATATATACATTTTTGTAAATACATACATATTATACATAGAAAACACCCAGACCATTGGAAACAGACATGTTCATGCACACAAATGTTTGTACTGCCCGGGGATCGAACCCAGAACCCTTGGTGTTGCAATCGACCTCTCAACCGAAACACTAAATGGGTCTTCTAAGAACACACAGATACAGATTAATTTTAATATATTAGGAACGCAAGGATTTATATCTGAATTAAAAAAGGTGTCATTAATAAAGGCAAGCTTTACTAGCGAAATCGCTAAATCTAATTTATATAATCCCGAGGCAAATACCACTAAGCCTTATTTTTCCTTACCAACGTAATTTATTTACGCTAAGTAGGAAGCTGCTTATCAAATCGGTAAGTCGCTATGAATACCCTACTTTGCAAAGTTGAACACTTTGGGTGTAATTTAGGGAAAAAATGCAGTTAGTGAGAGGCCGTTAAAATCTTAGCTACGAAGATTCTCCGATTCTTCAATTTATTCATTCAACCTATACTTTATTTTCTTTGTTTTCTACTGATTATTTTTTCTTCAGACCTCCGCGTTGAAGATAACGAGCTCTCTTTAAAGGTGCCTCATTTCCCAGTAGGTCTGTTTTTTTTTAATTTTTTAGGTTTGCGACTTCATTTAAAGCCACACCCGGGAATGGCAAGTTTGCATTGAATTTTATTTTACAAGGCATTTTCACTATAAATGACTTGAGTGCTTTCATATGAAATCAATAATATTATGCAGGTAATGCATAAACATATATTTTGCGAGTATTTCTCTTTTAACTAAATTTATCGTCAAGAAGATGGCCGTTTTCGTGAAAATAAACATCATAACCTATTTATAAGCGTTCTAATATATGGAAATATACTACTTCATACTACAGTTTCACATAATAATAACTTACAGTAGAGATAGTGTTACAAAGAAGAAGTTTATGATTCATAATGTTCAAAAAACGATAGTGAATTTCGACAAACACCGTTGAAATATAAAATACATAAACATATTTGATAAATCAAAAGTGTAGTGTAGTTACTCAGCAGAAGTTTTAAAATTCACAATTATTATTTATGTCATAATTTAGCGCGATGGTAAGTTCACTCACCTGGTGATAAGTGGCACACCTGACCATGACAGATGCAATGGTATAAGAACATTAATAAAAATGGGTAGTCTATATTTTCTGGCAACACTGCCTTGCACCCATCACCCGAGACGACCAGATGTTAGGTATCTTACCCGGTAATTTTCATTCTAATTCACAAAAGTGCTAAACACTCCTTTCTCCGGGACGATATCAGTCGGACAGTACATAGTTATTATTGCATACTTTTTAAAGGTGCAGTTAAAAGTCAGTACTTATATATTTTTTTGTGTCTCTGTAGTTCTTGTTCTACAGACATCAATCACCATCGAGTGTTCATTTCAGTGAACTGCATAAAATGTTGTTAAAAAATTTCTTAAATCCTATTCATACTCGTGTCTTGGGCTTTTTTATTCGCATTTGTATAAACGATTATATCTATTACTTTATCTATGCAATTATTATTATTAAAGTAAGTTCCAAGAGACAATACAAATTGAATGAACATTTTTTTATCATTCCTTTTATAACACAACATGTGAATGTCGTAACTTTATCAATTTATAATTTTAATCTCATTCTTTGCGCGATGTTTGCGTTATGTTGAATTATGTGTTAATATAAGTAAGATATTATTCGCTATAAATTTTGGGAAAAAGTTCAAAGAAGAGTTATTTATGTAGCAAACAGTGACTATTGGTAAAAATCTTATCGAAACTTATGATTGCTAATTTCATATTAAACTAGTTACACAAATGGATAAAAACAGACTCTGCCAACCCATAAGCAAGTGGGTTCTAACTTAATTTCATTTTGAAAAACTAAATTTTATCAACTCCTTAGTAATTGTTGTGTTAGTCAACTTTGTACTTATTATTGAGCAACTTAAACACAACAATTGAGAATTTCATATTAGTAAATAATTTCATAGAAGTTACAAGCTTCTTTGAATGTATGATTCTCAAAACTCAAGGTTTGTTTAGTTATACCAATATAAACATAATATACTTAAATTATAATTGTTGTTTGACCATATGAAACACAAACTACAATTTCGGTTACAGCGTTTAACCAATGCATCGTACATGTAATAAATCTTGTATATTTATGAATGGGATTTGGATTCCCTGGTTTAATTGAACAATACGTCATAGGATAGGAATATCGTTGTGCAATTGTGTTTGATAAGTTGGGACTGTAATCGGTAAAGTAACAACCTTTATTATTATTAATTGGTGAGTATTTAACCCAAATAAATGTTTGGCACGATTTCATATTCTTTGTTTTGTTTTTCTTTTCGCACTAATATAGTGGCAGGTGGCATTCAGCTTCTATACTCTTTACTTATAATAAAATTGGAGTGTCAATTTATAATATTGAAACAACCATTATTTTCTACATGCACATGAATATGAAATTTATGAGGCACATACACCAAAACAATATTTATTAAGTTTTTTGTCTGTCTGTCTGTTTGCTCCCGGTAATCTCTGAAAGGCAGGACCGATTGGGGTATAAATATGAATCACATTTTTTAATTTCAATATTTAATTACTCACAGTACCTTTTATGGCTGCACTGTACAGTTTTTCTATGAGATGAATACTGCCAAGCATTATATTATTGCTTTGTATCGAATTTTCTGGAAATATTTTTTATTTTCTTAATCTAACATTAGGATCTACGATATACCTTAATAAAACATGTTATGAGCTATCTCAAACAGTGCACAGTTTATTTTGTGGTATGTGTGTAAGTTATGTTAAAACATTCAGTGAGATTAAGAGGCAGTACAGAATAATTAGAATGAATTGTTCTTATTACCAAATTGAGAGCAGAACTGGCGCAACGCTGTTGAAAGTATACGGAACCATACATCAAATACATGGACGTACTAAAAATAAAATTGTTTAGTTTCAAATCGCCAATGTTATTTGTTCTAGGGTTACTTTTTTTTGAAACATTTAATATTATTTTCCTCCAACAATTTTCATCCGTAAGGCGTTATGACAGCATCTTATATTCGGTAGGATGCAAACAAGTCTATCTAAGAATAGCATGAGCCCCAAAAGGTGTATAATGGACTGGATAACTGCGAAACATTTATGTTATTCATTATAAATATATTATAGATTGACATAATATGTATATCAAGAATAAATTACTTATTAAATTGGAAATGTAAAAAATATTTGCAAACAATGCGTCTATTCTCAAATTACAACTAAACAGTTTGACTTAGGATAATTGAATAATTGAAGAAGGAGACCACAACAGGGTTAAGAGGGTGTCGATGATGGGCTATAATTCCAGAGTCAACAGACAGGACCTAATTTATTTAATGCCTAGCCGGGTCTTCACCCGTGGCTGTCAGGCTTGAATAAGGGTAACTCCCATTACAAAAGAATCACCTGACCCGACCGTAGGACTAAATTTTATTAGGCTTCTGATTTTCAAAACGAGTTCATATTGAAGAATACGTTTAGTGCACCGATTATATATAGTTATATTAATATGTGTTTACAAGAGTTTTGTTGGAGGATCCAATATTTTGTTTTTTGAAATCAAATTTTATCCTACCATTTCCCGAGACCTGTCAAGGAATTTCGATGCTGAACCATAAAACATTTTATAATATAATAACCGCGGACTACTGCTGGACTTAAGACTCTCCCATTTTACACCAAATATTCCGGTTCTCCGCTTTTTTCATTGCAGGTAATCGAAATATTAACATTATTCAATTGCCGTATCCAAAACAATGATACGTCGGGTTTGATCAAAACCTACTCAACAAATTCTCATTTGCTACTCTTGAATATTCGACACCCTGCAAAAAGTTCACAACTCGGGTGCGTAATGAACGAACTTAGCCACTGAAAGGGTTAAAACTGGGAAAGTCACGACTTTGTTATGAAGAAATTTGGTAATTCATTGCTAAGATTGGGCTTACTTAACTCGGAATAGGTTTTCGAGTATTGGCAAAACTTTCGCTCTCTTTTATAAAAACGTGTGACACTTTTTGTTTGTTAATATGAGTTTCGTATTTTATCTTGTACCAATGTGAAGCATTCTTCAAAACACTTTTATTTGGTATTTAACATACTAAGATTATGTTTATTTAATAAAAGTTGTACATTATTTGTTTGCGAGCTTTGATAATTGGTTGTTTTATGCTACCCTTGGTTTGATAGGTATTGTATTACTATTGTTGATGACCCATTTGGTGTAAAACAAACATTATTTTGTGTGTATGTCTGTTTGTACTGGGTGTTACTATGTATCTTATGTATTTATTTACAAAAGAAAGTATGTTTATCCGTTTTTTAGTATCCATATTACAGGCTTTTCTTAGTTTTGGACTAGATGGCGATGTGTGAATGTCAGTGGATATAATGTTATTATTTACTTTAAAATAAATACTTATGTCATCCATTTCTGGGGTATTTCCCCTTTCGCGGGCTTGTGGCCAGGACGAAAGTGTTATTATTCAGGCCATAATTTACAAGTTTTTAAAACTTGAATTTATTTGCGTAATAACAGCAGGTCTAGGGAATTGTCGATTTTAAAAGCCCTAAAATAAAAGTTATATTGAATCCTATTACGAGCACGATGAAGGGGAAAGTAAAAAGTGATGATGGCAATATATTGGTTTTGTGATCTCATTTCAGCACATAGCCTAATCTCTCTGGATCTGTCAAAGGGCTTTCCTTTGCATGAAATCATGAGGAGATAAAACAACATTTTCTGTAATCCATTTAAACATGATAAAGTGTTGACCTCATATTAGCATAATGGATAAAGTTAAAAGGGACTGAAGAAATACGTTATCTGTGGTTTGACAAAGGATGCAAAGAGATTTTCCCTTTTTGAAGACGCGGGTTAACTATTGTATATTGAACAAAAGAAAGCAACATTGTCAGAAGTTGTGCATACCCCTTTTTAACGATTAATATATTAAGTGACATACATATTTTTTGGAAGATATATGTACGTTTTTGTAAACAAGACAAAATGTAGGAAAACAAGCATTTTGTACATATTCAATAATAGCTAGGACATACAAATTGTATATAAATAAATAAATACTTAGTTTAAACTATTTTATTCGGAATGTTGGTGTTCCGATAAAATAAATTAAAATTACTTACATTCACAATAATATAAAAGTGATTTTCAACCTTTCAGCTAAAATTTTATAAAATCGTTAAACATTTAATTTAAGTACGGGAAATACATGCTTATGTACGAATGTTCTGGCTCGACTCACAACGGCCTCGCATAATACCGACGTTTTGATAATACCTGTGTTTCATCGAGTGAGCCGAAACCGGTTACTGGGTGTCCAAAATTCCCCATTCCTCATATTTGATTTTGCCTTTTTTAAGGTTGTCAATATACGTAGCTTCTTTGGAGTAACGATTGTCATCATTATCTCATCTCATCATACCCCAACCGAGAGGCACGAATCTTCCTGTAAAGGGTGTAGGCCGTAGTCGTCCTTGCGGACCCAGTGCGGATTTACCGATTTCACGCGCAAACTTTGAAAGTCTTTTGAAAGTATTGATTATATTTAATGTATTAACTCATTATTTCCCAAACAAAGGAATTCCTGAAAATTTAAAAATCTAAAGAAACACGTAAAGTAAATTCAACACTCTACTCCACTCCATTATGTTTTTAGCCCCTAATAACAATTATAACGGGCGAAGTTTTAGTTTTCAGAGGGTGATGAAAGATGAACATTTCAACTATAATTTTCAAAGTTTGCAAACTTTTAAAACAAACCCATATTTTATTTGGAAGTATCGTTAGAACCCAGCCGTCTTTATGGTGACCAAAGTGATTTGTTGTCAGAACACTGGCCGTAAAACTTTATCACGGACTTCTATGTGATATACTTTTATACCTACGACATAATGAGCCTCATATACACTGTTTGCATTTACGCTAATTATATCGTGACATGCAACAACTAAATACGATTACATAAATCATTCAATTTATTCAATCATATGATGGTAGGTTACATAAGGAGCGGGTGAAGTTGGCTTATGACATGATTCGTGTGATGAGTATCCTCTTCGGAACCGCGACAGTAATTGCTTAGATACTCGGTGCTTTCGTCTTGCACCCTATGAATATTAACTTAAAAATAAAATCCAGCAGCATTGCATTTATCTGCATCAAGTCGCTCAGAACATGCAATTTAACTCCTATAACTACAAGTGACGTCTCACTTAAAGGCACAGATTCCATAGCTTGAATTCCTGATATATGGGGAGATTGAAACGTAACCCATCATGCATGTTTGGTGGGGGTCAACGATATAATAAGATAGAAGTCGGGACCGACGGCTTAACGTATAGTCTTTCTTTTCTCATAATTTAGCTTGCATCATTCTAACCACAAATAATTGCGCAAAGTGAATATCGCTATGCTGCTTCGCCAAGGGATTCGAACACAATCATCATCATCAGCTCATTAAACGTCCCCACCGAGGGGCACGAGCCTACCCGTATAGGGTGATTAGGCCTTAGTCGTCCACGCGGGCCCAGTGCGGATTGGACGACTTCACACACAACCTTTGAATCTCTTCGCAGGCGTGCATGAAGGTTTCCTCACGATGTTTTCCTTCACCGTAAGAGCGTCGGATAACGTACATATAATTTTCGAAAATTCGAAAACACATTGGTACGTGGCGGGATTTGAACCTCAGCCCTCCCGGTAGGAGGACGACAGTTCGAACACAATAATAAATATAATATAATAAATATCCACTGACATTCACAGCGCATCTAGTCCAAGTTAAGCGTGAAGCCTGTATTATGAGTACTAAACAGGATAAATATACTTATATACTTTTTTTTTGTAATACTACATATTATACATAGAAAACCCAGACATTACAAAGACTGTTCATGCACACAAATGTTTGTACTGCCGGGGATCGAACCCGGAAACCCTTGGTGTTGCAGCCGACCTCTCAACGCAACACAAATGGGTCGTCGAAACAATAACTGTCAATATTTCAAAACTACTTACTTGATGGATTGGTGTATAATGTAATAAAAAAAATGTTATTTATTGCTTACGATACTTTGTACAAAGTGTTTTTTATTGTATTTGAGTTTGCTTGATTTGATTTGAAAACACTTTATTTCCATTTTCGAAAAGTGGTATTTGTAATCGTTCGGTTAACTACGAGTGAGAAGGACCATTATTTGAGACACAGGATTGAAAAACAACGATCTTTTGGCAAGACTAAGACAAAAATTACTATCGTCACAATAGTGATAAAAATAAGAGAATAGCGAAAAAGTTTTTTCTCTCTATTCATTATTAATAAAGTTAAAATAATCATTCAATACAGACACATCAATTCAACTCCTTCTATTACAAAACATGATTAATACTAAATACTAGTAGCTACCGAGAGAGACAAATGAATTATTAAACTTCCTATCAAAAACACCCAGCAGGTAAATACAGGATTTCTATACCAGGTCTACAATTTTTTCCAATAAATAAAACGCGCTTATGTGATTAAATAAATAAATACACATAGCACATAAATCTCACGGGCAAATTTAATAACGTTCATTTCGGATAGCAATTAATCACATGACAGCCGTCCAGTTGCAAACTCGTGTTTTATTGCTTCTCAATTGATTTCTGTTTTTTTCCCTTTTTACTACTAACGCTAACACTACCGATCACATTGTAATCTGATTTGTTTTAACAAATGAATTTTCCTCGAAATATCACTGTGTATTTGTACAATCGACCATATCAGTTTCTATGATCGAAGATTTACACGCTCTGCTTGTAATGTATATTTTTTATTTATAGCCGCATTTTATTATAACACCTACACATAACGAGTTAAAGCGCGGAACCTGGATCGGGAAAACATTTTACGATTTGTTTGACACGAATGAATACTGACGTGAATTATTGCCAGCCATACATCCACGCCAGATAGGCGAAGCGTTTTTATGACGAGAGGGAATGCTATATTATGTCGAGTTGGGAAAAGTGTGATTCTTTTCATTGTGGATTTATTGAATCAGTAACAGCTCGCCCTGTAGCAACTGCGGATTGTGTTTCTTCTGATACGAGTACTTAGCTTATGGCCATAACTGGTTTTGTTTGTATGTGCCACTCAGTGTCGAAAGTATTAAGATAATAAAAAAATATAATGCACAATAATAAAATAAAACGATGCAATATCATAATATGGTGTGACTATATAATTCACTTATACGGAGAAAACTATTCTTTGGCGATTTTGTAACATCAAACAGTACAGCGTGATAGATTTTGGCACATTCATTTAATAAGGCAGGTACATCAATTATCCCAAGCAAATATATTATTTGAGCAACAGAATTACACGCTTCGCATCTGGCTATTACACGATGTGCTTAAATAGAAGCACAAAATTAAAATAAATAAGGATAATTACGGTTACGTATTACGCTTTCTTATGAACATTATCACGATACATAGCCTTTAATGGATATAGTTTGATGAAATTTACGTTATTAATGGAAACTTACCCATCATCATTTTCATTAATTGCTTAGAAGATATCTGTAACACGTTTTAATTGAGTTACATTGAAAACTTTAGTATCTTATGTTATAAAAAGGGGATATTCGTAGATCAACAGCTATATAGCACATAAAAAAGCATAATTATGCATTTAAATAAAATTAATAAATATCCACTGACATTTACACAGCGCCATCTAGCCCCAATTTAGCTTATTTCAGAAAACCAACTACTTTTTTATTTTCTATTTCATTTCATATGTGGTCAGCTCGCTCACCTGGTGGTAAGTAATTATCAAGCAGTGTTTCAATCAAAGAAGTGTTTTTTTGGAATTACACTACGCTTAATGGGACCATAGTTGTTACAGCAGACTATCCCCTTAGCTATGATTTGTGAGAAACGTTTATGTTCTGCAGTAAAATGTTATTTAATAGTTGATTGAAAATGGGTACTAGTATTGGGATCTGTTGCATTCCACTGCAATAAAATATTAATATTATTTGTTTACGTAAATCAAATCTTTACTAAGTAAGCAATTAATGCGCTGCGTTACTTAACAATCGACTGAATTATATCCCAGGATATAGCACATTAATGAAATCAATCATTCAAATTGCATATCGAAGTAATCAAAATCGATTTGATTTTCATTCTTTCGGCTTCTTTGAGGCTTTGTCAAATGAAGCACTGATTCTGCTCTTGATGACATACTTATATGCTTATTGATTTACAGCAGCCTTTTCTCAAGACCATACGTATGCCAATCCCTAAATGAATTATTCATGGAACGCGTACCACTGTTTTTCGAATAGTGGTTAGCAGAACAAGACGATCTAGCCAGTATCCCTCATGAGGGCTTATGCCCGGGACGCAGTCCGCTTATTACGTTTGCGTTTCGTTTACTATCTTTACATACGTCTGGGTAAATAGTTTTATATTGTGATTTTATTTTGATGCTTATTTTTGTTGATAAAATAAAGTATGATCGTAATGTTGCCGAGAAACGATACTTATTGTGAGAAACTGTATTTATTTGCGTACATAAAGGTTGTTTAAATAAAGACGAGCCGATGTTAATGGAATGGAATAGAACAACTTTTTGTTCGAAATAAATGTAAACGTTTTGTTATTTTCTTAAGGTCCTATTTAGTTAACATGAATTTATTGTGGATTTTGGATCAATGGGATTGCCAATGATCCTAAAAAAACACCAATACTTCATTGGTAGCTACATATTCATTTGAGGAAGATAATGCCAAGAAATTGCTGTCAACAATCAGCAAATGATTTCTTTTGATCTTAATTGATAGATGTACTAGGTGGTAGGCTCGACACTGAGTCGCCTAGGTAGGTACCACCGCAGTGTCAGATATCGTCCCGTGAAATAAGGGTGCTATGCAATGTTGTGTTTCGGAATACACTACTTATAACCGGTAATTTCACTAGCTACAGGATACATCTGTTGTCTCTGGAGGCCATCAAATGATAGAACTGCCTATCATTTGTTGGCCTCCTTCAATGCCGCTCTGTCATGGTCTCCCATCCTGACCGTCCTGTATACTAATAACATAAAAAATATGATGTAGACTTAGCGAAGAGCACGTTGACTAAGGGAAAAAAAAATTCTTCTGCAGTAAACCAAACCTAAAATCGCAACGCGACGCATGCCGAATAACATTATTTTATATTTTTAAAATATAAGTATAAAAATTTTTTCAAACATAAAAGTAGCCTTAGTTTTCCTTTATTACATCAGCTATTTGCCGAAAAAATCACCGTCCAAATCTGACCAGCCCTCTACACACAGACCAAAAATAAATAAAAAATGTTGTGTTAGTTTCTGCATTATATATATATATATATTATATATATATATATATATATAATATAATATATATATATATATATATATATATATATATTCATATGAATTTAGTAAAATATAGTTATTTCAATATTATAAACAGACACTCCAACTTTATAGATATTTGCCTACTGCATAACGAAACAATCGGTTTAGTTCACAAAAGAGCTCATCATTTCCTTTGTGGTTCTAGAAATATCTATTTGAGTTACTGAATGCAAAATGTCAATGGAAAATCGATCGGTTGCCCCTTTGTTAGCTTACTATCAGATTGCAAGCGGCAGTTTACTACAAAATAATAGATCACTCTAATGAACTCGTACTTATAAATTATATGTTTAACAAAGTTATAAATAATCACGTCACATATTATTATTTAAGTCCCATATCATGTGTTACGTTTATTTAATATTAATAAAATAACGAAAATAAATAAACTTTATGTCCTTTGTTATTTTATTCAGGTTCTTTAAAATTACCATACAATCTTAGATCAACCATAAGCCAACATCTAGTTGGCACAATTATAAAGATACTTCAACCAAAACTCTCCGAGCCCCACGACACATACGTTTAATTGTTTTTATATTTAGAAAGTAAAACTATTCATTTAAATTTTGACCTTAACGCGTCATTAAAATTAAAAGCACGGATATGTCATTATGACATGTAGCGAGCGACAACGAATGAAAATTTGCCCAATTCACGCGATGGGCAGACTTACCGCGTACACTTTGAGTGAGATTGTGCATCGAGTTAGTGTATTGTTAATCTAAGCATAAAATCATGGACTTAATATAAAAAATATGCACGGACTGTCATTAATACATAAAATGTGTTACTGAAATTACAGCTGCGGTCTATGATGTAATTTTGACAAATATTTTTTTGTATTCAGAATTAAGTGTTTTTTTTTTCAACTAAAAATATGTAATCAATTGTTTATTTACGTGTGATACGTAATTTCAAGGCTGTTTTTCTTTTGTTCATTGCGGTTTTTGAAAAACTTTACAAATATTTCAACATTTTGTGATTTTCCATGCAAAAACTGACCGGATTTTGACACATTTTGATGTTAGCAAGACTTTTTTTATATGTCTAATCATGCACTAATGACAAATTTAAATCGTACCGCTTTTGTTTCAAAAATAACATTTTGTCAAAATTATCACATTTCTTTACAATTAACTTAACTAATAAAACGATTCTCAACCAATCTTGAAGAGATCACTCGGTGAAAACATTTACTGGAGAGTACTTAAAACTTTGTTGAGCCTTCCCGCTGTCGCTCGAAGCCATTCCCGCTTGTTTCTCGGATTTCAGGACGAGGCGTTAACCACCTCTGAGATTTATGAAAGTGGCTTGTCTTTTTAGGCACTGGAGGGCAAGGGGGAGTTATTATCTATGTTCACCGTCGCCTTAATTTTGTTTTCTCTTTTTCACAGAGATGCTTTTAATTTCGGGAGGGTCAGAAAGTTTGTTAAACTTTTCGCTAAAGTAAATAAAAGCTATCAAGAGAGTTTACGACTGTAGTCCTGATGTATAACGCTACCTGTAATGTAATAAGTTAAATCCAAAACGTATCTCAAAGTCTTTTAGGACTTAGGTACTTTATTCCACTCAATCTAAGGATCAGCACACGAAATACGTAACTTCATCGTAAAATGTTTATATGGCTACGGACTTTTTTTATAAATATGTCGCAGTGTTATGCTGCAAAGCTTGTGTCTCTATATAAATTGTAATCCTATGATTTAACAACTTACATATATGCCGGTATCAAAAGCAATTTCTCAATATTTGGGGCTTCTGACAAATGCTATTTAAATTGGTAAAAAAGTAACGATAGCCCTATCCTGTTCTTATTATTCTTGCTTTCATCTTTTTATGCAAGGGTGTTATATTTCTTAACCGACTTCAAATATGGAGGTGGCTCAATCGACCGTATATATATCCTTTTTTATGTTTATTCGCGGATATCTTCGTCGTTTATGAATCGATTTTGATGATTCTTTTTTGTTATTAAACGAATTTAATATGTATTTTCTTTAGCCTAACTCGTCCTTACAACTAATGTGTGTACCAGGTCATACGAATTCTTTCAGCTTTTCAATCATTATGATATAGTCATTCTTCATTCTTTCTATCCTCGTTACCCCATTTTTCCATCGTAATTTTCGCATCTCTTTTGCTTGTAGTTTCAATCATGTTGCAACATTCCGATCTCTTTATTACGATAGATCTGTCAAAAGTCGTAAATATTTTGAATATTTAACGGTGTTAGTGTCTCGTATGTTACTCTTATAACTGCAACCATAATGACGTCAATATTTTTTGTTAAGAAAAAAAATATATTTTAGCACCCTAGAACTTCTTGTATCTCGTAATCGTAAATCGGTTGTCTTCGCAAAAATGTATACAATGACAATGAAAAACGGTATTTCACTGTAGCAATCCTTTAATTGAAAACAAGAAAACAATACGACAATACGAAACAATTCCAGCAAGGGTTCAATTGAAAATCGCTTTAATACTAGTAGGAATTTAAGGAACGTTATCTTTTGTACAACAAGATGTTTAATGTATTTTGCTATTAATTCCAAAATAATGTAGTATATGCAAGTATCTATTAAAATAGTCACTCGTCGGATGGATACTGAAAAATATTATCTTTGATTCGACCATGCTCCGGAACGCACGTGAAGCCGTTTTAAGTTTTCGTTAATATCAATCCGCACTGAGCCCTCGTGGTGCGTTAACTCCCCGCAGTCATGTAGTTTTAAGCCGATAGTAACCCCTAGCCTTGTCCCTTCTGGTGAATAGTCGAATTTATAAAATTAAAGGACCAGCATATTACTCGTATGCTCTTGTAGTGTTTAGTTTAAACGTTTATTGGATCCGAGACTAATCAATAAAGAGGTCATCTGGATCTAATATTTCAGGTTAACTGGCCACATAATGTGGTACAAATATTCAATATATTGTGTCAAACTATGTTCATATTGTGGGAGAGTTAAACCCCATATGGAATTAATTTAAAGTTTGCTACGCTCGCGCACATTAATTATTTAGATAGGTTGAACTGATTTCAGCGGTAAGGATTGAATAATGGCAAACTTGATATGTACTGCAATAATATGCTAAGCGTGAAGTTAAATTTCGTCTCAACAATATGGCTATTTACAGTATTTCGTTTGATTATTTAGGTATTAGTTGAAATATTATAGGCTCAGGTATTAACATCATCCGCTCACTGTAGGCGGGCACGAGGGGTCTGAGACATCCACACAGACCCAGTTTGGATATGCCGGCATCACGCACAACCTTTAAATCTCTTAGCAGGTGTGCGCAGATTTCCTCACGATGTTTTCATTCACCGTAAGAGCGTCGGGTAAACGTTTCAACGTATAATTTCGAAAATTTGAAAAGATATTAGTACGTGGTGGGATTCGGACTTGCACCACCCAGATCCGAAGGCACCGATACACACCAATGAGCCACCAATGCTCAAAGGCTTAGGTACATTTTAAACAAATTTCAGAGCAATGACGTCCGATAAACTGTTGAAAAAGATAATTTCTTTTATTTTTAATATTATTTTTATGTTCCGGGTATAAAGCGATTTTTTATATATTGTCAATTTATGTCAAATGACATAAATAACTGACAAGTATTTATTAATGACCAGCATGTCAGTTTTACAGAATTCCCAAATGATCTATTTGTGTTGCCGCTATAACAAAAATCTTTCGACTGACGTTAGCATATCCGGTTTAGAATCGGTTCTTATTAAACATAGAAATTTTGAAATCAATATTTTTTTTGTTTTTATTTTAAAACCAAAAGAAGCAATGATAAGATATACATTGTTATACAAGGAAGAAGTATCTGGAGCACAAAAACTGATCACCGTTTTATTGATGAGCTCTTCCAGTGCTTTTTTTTCCCAAGATCGTAGCTTCACAAATCGATGTAAGACCCGAAGCGTAACTCTCAAGATGAACGATATCTATTTGACAAATGGTTCACCATCAATCCGTCGCAAGCATGCGGGTGCGACACTCACAAAGACAACCAATTCCGCGAACATATTCCGTCATCCTCTCGTGCGTTTGCGAATCCACTTTTCTTCAAGTACGAGAGCAAACTTATTCATTACTCGTTCCCCTGCTTCTTATAGTACATATAAGATGTAATACAAAGCCGTCGGAAACAATGGCGTAACCAATTTATGACTGGAATTTCGATGGGCTACTCGGAGTCAGAAATAAAGTGTACGTCAGAAGTTTTAAGATATTGAGTATTATAAATGGCTAATGATTTACAACTAATATGAATATAATTATAAAAGGACATAAAGGTGGATTTCTTCTCAATAGTTTGGTTTTGGTTAAGTGACTCGTAACTGTTCTATATAATATAATGGCAATATCATTCTTTTATGTGACATAGAAACAATAATCGACGATAAGTCATTCGAAGAAGATCATAACGTCTGTACTTGGATTTGTATAAAAACATTACTTCCATTAGTTGTCTTGGCGTGTCGCCAACAACAGTTCGAATGGTTCTTCGAGTGGCTTTTGTTTTTGAATGGCCTTTGTCAATATTGTCGGGCTGCAGCGGGCTCATTGCGTCGTAACGTGCTAGAAATAGTTTTTTGAACTACTGCGACAATGTTGGCGGGCTGTTTCTTGGCTTTTGTAATCTATAAGTTTTCGGACTGTTTTTCTTGGTTGTTATCTCGGTAGTTGTTGGCGAACTTCAGGTTGTTCTTTTACATTATATCCTTATGTTGTCTTTGACATATTATCTGTGAATACTTAGGCCCGTATTCTAGAACGATACTCAAGCATTGATATTTACTTAAATAGAGTAAGAATGGGATGCCGCTATTAATCTTATAAAGCGTTATCCCTTCCTAACATAATTTAAGTAAAGATCAACGTTGAATCTCGGTAAACTGGTAGATAATGCCTCTAGGCATTAAGTTCGCCTTTGTACTATTGTATTTGGTGCATAAAGAATAAATGAATGAATCTCGTTTTAGAATACGGACCTTAGAGTATAAGTACTATGCCAAATAACTTTTTTGGATACTAAGCGAAAATAATAACTATTTATGCCCCCAACCAGATGGTCAGATGATCTGGTTAAGGTGGCAGGTAGCAGATGGATGTCAACTGCAAGGGATCGGTCCGCGTGGAAATCATTAGGGGAGGCCTTCGTTCAGCAGTGGACTTTCTAGGTTGTAATGATGATGATGATGCTGCGTATAATTTGTTTGTTTTAAAATGTTACAACTATCTTCTGTGTAAGGTACAGATGCATTATTTAGTACAATATGTTGCTAAAAATCAAGGCTTATATTCTAAAACAAATGTAAGTTATATTTGTAATTTATTTCGAATTTTGTCGTATCAAACGTATAAAACTTAATTTAAATATAAATGTATAATATTGTTATATTGCAGCTCCGTAAACATAAACCAACTGACCAATATATAACCAGTGATCGATTTTACTGTAAATGACCCAAGCAAATGTAGTATCCAGTCCGCCATTTAACTTTGCTAATTACTGGAATCGCTAACGGCCTATTTCATTTCTACTTCAGATACTTGAAGTACTAAACGTTAGCGCATTCAATTCCAGATCGGGACTATTAAGTTAAATATGATTATTATATAGGACTGGAAAACGTTGGTTACGTTCAAACTCCAGAGTATATTTAGGTACTTTTAGTTAAAATGATAATAAAATATAAAGACTTATTAGTTTTCAATATGAGCCTCATCGAATCGTCGGTGACTCTATGGTGTGGACTGTTGCTACCGGAAGGGCGGAGGTTCAAATCCCGCCACGTACCAACGTTTTTTCGAATTATGTTATCCGACGCACTTACGGTGAAGGAAAACATCGTAAGGAAGCCTGGGTATGACTGCGAAGAGATTCAAATGTTGTGCGTGAAGTCGTCCAACCCGCACTGGGCCCGCGTGGATGACTAAAGCCTAATCACCCTATACAGGTAGGCTTGTGCCCTTCGGTAGGGATAATGTGCTGATGATGATGATAAGCCTAATCGCCGTCCCCAGCGCATATTAATTATCATCGACGTATATTAGTTAAGTACAAATTATTTACGTCTATTATGCAGAGACTCGCCGTTTATGATCCTATATCTAAAGATAACACTAACACGAATATCGATTAAATGTATGTGTGTTAATAGAGCGTTTTAATTTGAACAGAGAATAAATAAGTTAAAAAATTTGGGATGCTTATTATTTACGTTGCGTTTTTGTATGATATGTATCTACCATCTTAACATTTAAAAGTGATTCGCTATTAGATATATGTAGGTTACTATCTCATTGCCAACTAGGAATTATTTTAGAGTTCTGACTTTTTAGTGCTATAGTCATAAGAGAACATGTAACAAATAAACAGTATTAAACTAGTGAAATAATTACAGCAAACTGAATTGCGCAATAAAATTAGATTAAAAACTGATTATTTACATATAATACCTCATATAAAATTATTTGAGGTATTTATTATTTTAGCAGTAAAAACATTGTGACTTTTTAAAAAGTATCAGGTTAGCCAGCCAGATCACGTAGCTCAAGCGAGTTACTGGTAGAGTAAGCAATCTCGTGCATCCGAGCTATTTGTTTGTGTTCAACGTTGTAGTATAAAACTTGTTCAATGGATGTATCTTCCAAGAATACGTGATATTAAAATCAGAACAGTACGAATAACTTGTCACGTAGCATAGAAATCTGCATATAGCCTGTAGATAATAATTGGTAAGGTAAATTTTCAGGTCATCACAATGTACATGTAAACTAAGGTAATACATTTTCGCATGTAAAACTTATCACCAATGAACTAGTTTTTTCCAATTTATTGCATACTTCTGGTAGTTCCATAAAGTCTACACCACTGGGACCATTATTGCGACGAGCACTAATTCGCGTAACCAGCGTATATAATTTACGTAACCTCCAAATTGGAGACCTTCATGGTTTGTGTGAAATTCATAGGATTCTATAATCATATAATTGCGAACAGATTATGGTTCAGGTTCAGTATAAAAATTAAACATCTACACAGACATATATTTTTTTAAACATGATAATGTTTTTAAATTCATAAATATCATATTCCTATTTCAAATTTCGGTTGCTATTGTTCAAAAATCTACTACGCTACTTTTCCACAAAACTAAGAAATTTTCACGTATTGGTGATTCAGAGCAAATTGCCTGCTTTATGAGGTGCAGTTTGGGCCTGGCAATATTTTCTGACTTGATATTATTCGTGGATTTATTCCACTTACTTCGCAAGATTGAATTTGTGAATAGAATGATGTTTTGTGATCTTTTTTAGGATAAAATGGCACCCAGCCACAATAATTCGGGATTTCAATTTATTTGAAATTTTATTATCTGCACAATATGAGACCTCTCACTAATTAATATTTTTTATATAACTAAGACAATTGTTGCAATACACGCAAAATATGCATGTTTTGGTAAAATATTAATATATTATGTCTCACTATGTTACACTTGCTTTATGACAGCTTTATATATAAACTGCTACACGAAGACCTCCCTTAACGATTTCCACGTGGATCAATTCCAAGCATTCGATATCTGTCTGCTTCCCGCCACATTAACCAAATGATCGCTTCATCTGGTTGCCAATCAAAATCTATTCCTCTACCACTTCCTAATGCTATATGATGTCCTCGTTCTAGATCTTATAACGTGGGAAACACCTTAGAAAGCCCTGCAGAGGAATACATCATCATCATTACAGCCTAAAACGTTCACTGCTGAATGAAAGCCTCCCTAATGATTTCCACGCGGACCATGCCCTTACAGTTGACATCCATCTACTACCGGCCACCTTAACCAGGTCATCAGTCCATCTGGTTGGGTGTCGGCCTAAGTTTAGTTTTTAACCCCCGACGCAAAAAGAGGTGTTATAAGTTTGACGTGTTTGTGTGTCTGTGTGTGAGTGAGTCTGTGTGTCTGTCTGTGGCACCATAACTCCCGATCGAGTAGACCGAATTTGATTTAGTTTTTTTTATTTGAAAGGTTATTTAATCGAGCGTGTTCTTAGCTATATTTTATTAAAATTGGTTAAGCCGTTTATAAGATATAGGGGATGAAAGTGGGAAAGAAAAACCGATTGTTTGCAAATATGCCCGAATGGAGTATCAAATGAAAGGAAATGATTCGTACATAACAATAGCTAAGTTTAACTAAAATCGGTTCAGCCGTTTATAAGATATAGGGGATGAAAGTGGGAATGAAAAACCGATTGTTTACAAATATGCCCGAGTGGGGTATCAAATGAAAGGAAATGATTCGTACATTACAATAGTAAGTAAGTAAAAACAGGGGTGTTATAAGTTTGACGTGTCTGTCTATATACTAAAATCTAACTTAACCTAACCTACCTATAACAAGTATGAAATAAAAATTAAATTAAAAAAATTAAAAAACCCCCGACACAAGAACTTAAGTAATTTCCCTTTAAAAAGTAAAAAATAATAAAAGAAACTTAATGTTAAAGTACCTAAGAATCTATTAATAATTCAAAAAAAAATTCGCGTTGGGGGACCGCTCATAATTAATTATTTCTTATCTACGATATTTTTCATAAGATGGTTACCTCTTTAGGCTTTTAATTTAAAGGCTAAACTCTTCAGGCTCTAAATTTTTAATTTAATTTTTCCGTAACGGGGACGCTACTCGAGAACCTTTCCACCACATCGGCTATCGATTCTACGCACTAGGTGTCCTGCCTACTGCCACTTCATCTTGCTTATCCTGTGAGCTGTGTCGGTCACTTTAGTTCTCTTTCGGATATCCGTGTTCTGGATCTGATCTGAGGAATACAGTGTAACTTTTATTTATGCTTCTTACATTAATTTCTACTTCGCTTAAAATTGATGTTTATATTAATCGTTAATGGAAGAGTGTGTGTTGTATGTCATATTATATTGGCGATGGATAACAAAGGAAGAAAGAAATGTTTTTACACAAACGTCTAGATATCGAAATGTATTTACGAGCACATCCCAAAAAAGTTGTACCTTTCCCATTTCATGTGAACAATATAATCAAGTTGGGGAAATTCTTCGCGTACAGTTGAACTGCATGGCGCATTTGGGATAAACAAAACCTTTCGTAAGAGATGCTTGACCCAATTTCACTTGAGCCACTTTGGAGAACTCAGTTTCATTTTCTAGATGGAAATATGTGGATTTAAAACTTTAGTTTAATACTAAGGTGAAAGGTTTTGTTGGTTTATAAAAGTTTTCTTGTCAAGTATCACACAATCATAATCTAATCTAATACATATTATAATTGTTGTTTTAAGGTCAATACTCTAATAATCTGGTATAGTGTCGGTGGCTCAATGGTGGTCGCCCTCCTACCGGAAAAGCTGGGGTTCAAATCCCAACACGTACCAACGTGTTTTAAAATTTTCGAAAAATATATGTACGTTATCCGACGCTCTTACGGTGAAGGAAAACATCGTGAGGAAACCTGCGCACGACTGCGAAGAGATTCATAGGTTGTGCGTGAAGTCGTCCAACCCGAACTGGGCCCGCGTGGACGACTAAGGCCTAAACACCCAATACGGGTAGGCTCGTGCCCCTCGGTGGGGATGTTTAATGAGCTGATGATGATGAAGGTCAATACTTTGAATCGCGTAGAGATTATAACCGATTTTTGTTAATTGCGTCATTTCATAAGTCGAATTATAGGTCGACATAGCTCGATAGTTCTATCAGCAAATTAAAAAAAGAAAGCTCACACATATAATCCGAATTTATGTTAGGATTTTATGTATGTATTTCACATATTTGCCACTTGTATGCTTCGGCTTTAGAATTTTGATTTAATATTGGCGACATTTGCCGTTTGCCCACAAGCCAGTATGCTAATTGACCTGATTGACAAAAAAATGGATCAATTTTCATATAATATTCGTAATGGAACATTATTACTAAGTCATTCGAATGATAAGATGTTATAAATATTAAAATATTTGGAGTGAAGTTTGAAAAAGTGGTGCTATTCCAATTACTCGGTCTTTGGAGTAAACTGCACGTGTTGCAGTCTCGGTAAGTGCAGTACCCCGCCAAGGGACCCTTGACCCATGCTCTTTGTTGCCCGTGTAGTTACAACACTTTGTAATCCCGTTATGCGTGTAACCCTGAATTTAATGTTTATTCTGATATTCCGTCATTTTTCCCCTAATATTTGACAACAACTAAAAAAAAGTATCATAATATGACGATAAAAAAGTATCATAATATGACATATTTTGCTCTCTGCTTACAAACTCTGATACGAAACGTGTGATATCTAATCTAGGATTACAAATAGATTGAAAATAAAAATGTAGTCATTGTTTCCAGCAGTATCGTTTACTTAGACGTTTAATCCTATTTATACGTTATATTATTTTGTTTACTCTCCACATATTACTCGCAACAATCGATACAAATCTTTGTATATTTTCTTGCAGTCAACCCATACATTTAATCACAAATATATTTTAAGAAGAAATGATATAGTTAAAATTAATAAGATTATTATTTAACTCGAAACATCGAAACGCCAGTCAGCATATTTTATAACCATTAATATTTATTTGTTATAAAATATGCTGACTGCGAAATCAACCTGCTTATAACAAAGTCAAAACCATACTGCTAATCAAAATGCAGAAACATTAAATAACATCACCCGCACTGGAAAGCCAAGCAAAGATACTAATCTAATTTAAAAATTAATTTTCTTTACAAATACTTATTTCCGAGACGACCTTTATTCGATGTATTTACCGCCAGCCTTCGCTCCGGTTTTAAAATTATCTCCAAAGATAAATCTTTTTGCGGAGGTGCAAAAATTTAGCAAAAAATATCCACGAGAACACATTTTGCCTGTGGTGAAGTTAACCGTCTCCAACAATGGGGGCTCGGAAGGTAACTAGTAGGTAATCTTTAACAAAATCGTATCTAAGTTAAGCCTGGGAAGGCAAGTAACTGAAACAGTGTAATGTATATTTTTACTTGGTGATAGAATATACAACGCCTTTGGTATTTCAACTGTTCCGTAAAATCGTTTAGTCTGTTGAGGTCCTCAAGGTGGTATTTTATATTTTTGTGAATGTTCCATTGCGGGCAGCGTGTTGAGAAGAATTTAGAGTCACAGCGCTCGTGCATAAATTCTTTCCACAGGATTATAAAACAAAGCGGCAGCAACATTTTTCTCACATAATTACTTTGTTGGAGGAAATAAGGAAAAACGGATACCAAACCAGATTACGTTCTACGGTTTTAGCATTCCATATTGGCACCTTCATAGCCACTTAAAGCTTTAGGTATTTAAAATAAAACTCGCTCTTATATAACATGGTAATGTTATTGTGGAACCTTTTATTCGTTTGACAAGACATTATAATTTTACAAAATCATCGTATTCCGCTCGTCGTGTAACTTGTCAAGCAGTATGCAAGGCTATTTCATGTCAACATGGTGACTGACAAAAAAATTTTGATGGTCAAAAAATTTACAAAATATTTTTGATGATCAAAATATTTATCAGATGAACCCATGTTCACTAGTAAACTGCAAAAGTTTGACGTGAGTGAATTTAGTACCAAAATATGTGAATATAATTAAAATTACCTTATTAAGTGAAAAGAATTTAAAAACCGGCAATTTACCCTAATAAAATAATGCTCAAGTACAACACAAACAACGGAATTTCTGAAGCGCTCCTCTCATTAAGAGTACTCGATTATGTATGTAAATCTTAGAATAACGACCTTATTTAACTGTGCTAACCACGTGGTTTGCCCGTATAAACTGAATAATAGAGAATGTGTTACAAGCCCAAGATAAGTAGATTATTGATCGTCATGCTGTATCATTACAGAACCCTAAGTTTATTGAATTTGTTATAACCTATTGCGCACTAAATTGTATCTTGTTATACTTTTATTGTGGATATTAGGGACATTTTATTTTGGACTTAATTATTTTTTTGCTGCGTAGGACGCACTCTGACATAATGACATAATGGACCCACGAATTACGGCAGGTCGCTGGTGATGGCTGAATAACAAAGCGCAGGATCGGGATATGTAATGCATGTATATGGAGATGGATGGATGACCTGGTTAAGGTGGCGGGTAGCAGATGGATGTCAAAGACTACGGAACTTATAAGGGGAGGCCTTCGTTCAGCAGTGCACATATAAGGCTGTAATGATGATGATATGGGGAAGGCCTGTGTCAAGTAGTTGTTGCCGTGTATTGCAGAAAGAGATAATTCTTCAGCTTTATATAATTATTTTTGAAACAAGTAGTTGAAAGCACAGGCTTATCCAAAATAGTTCAGTGTAATTTAATATTTCAATTGCATTTGATTGCTTGATAAAACTAGCTCTTTAATTGCCGCCAAGAAAGTCTATACAAAATTCGCAGCTGCAAAGTCGAGGCTGTCGAGATCACAAATTTGTATTCCTGACTCACAATAAAGTTCATTTAAATATAAATGTGACAAGACCTTTACCCCAGTAAATGCTGTTTCTCCTATAAACTGAGTCGTAATTTTTTATGACGACCCCGAAAATAACTTGAGGCATTTAACAAGCTTTAGTAACAAAATATAATGAGGCATTAAAATTTCAAATTTTGACACAATTTTTGGAGATTCAGCTAAGAGCTAACGTTGATAATTACAATAAAGTTACCTCAATTATAAATATTTATGGATGTTTTGGTTGGAGCTTGTGTGCTTTATTGCGTTGAGTTAATGGTGCAGTGGGCGAAAAAAAAAACATTTAAGAAAGTACTAATAAATGTACAGAGTCGTCTAGGCAAGTACTATCGCAGTGCCATATGTCGTATCGTCAAATAGGAATATTTTGAACTTGTTTGTTTTCGAATCAGGGTACCATTCCTAGTAAAATTACCGGGTAAGGTAAGAGACATAAGATCTCGGGTAAAGGGCGCAGGACAGTGTTGACAGATGTTGTGACTACCTACTGTTTTTAATCTCATTTAACGTAGACCACTATGTAAGCGTTCTGGTCGTGCCGTTACTTACGAGTGCCAACACTAAAAATAGAGTAGTTCGTAAAGTATAGAGTAAATCCGATATTTTTCCTCGTTTTGTTTTGTAAATACATTATTATTTGAAAACAATGAAATGCTTGTATACAATTTTGAAAACACATTGGTACGTGGCGGGGTTTGAAACCGCATCCTCCCAGTAGGAAGGCAACAGTCTACACCATCAATGGTGATGGATCGAGCCAGATGCTCTTACGGTAAAGGAAAATATCATGAGAAAACCTGCGCACGCCTGCGCAGAGATTCAAAGGTTGTGCGTGACGTCGGCTAATCTGCACTGGGTCCGTGTGGACGACTAAGGCCTATACACACTTTGCGGTAGGCTCGTGCCTCGGATGAGACGTTAAATAGGCTAACGATGATGATGATGATGAATGAAATGCATAGCAAGCAAAGCATTTACGTGTTAACTGTATTATAATGAAAGACAAAATTTTTAATTTGTTGTCACAAATTTAATAAATTTGCGATAACAAGATTTGTCTACACAAAACGAATAAACGAATTGGTTCTTTCTCAATGAGCTAGAACTAAAGAAGTGCCTTTCAACATTAGAAATCGCTTTTTATTTTTATATAAATTTTCTATATTCTAAAATTATAAGTGTATTGCAAAAAACTTAAAATGTTATTAAATATATCAGAACAGAACTCTTGTGTTATTAAAGCACTATGTGCTGTTTCCTAATACTAGAGTATGAAATCGTTGACTTTAAAATTTTAAGGCAACTGAACGATAAATCTGAGAGTGATTTAAAATTTTAAACCATGTCTTCGGCTTCGTCAATTTTCATATAAAATTCACGGATCGTAGGTTTACTGGTAAACGCCGGTGGCTTAGCACTTAAGCTTTCGTTCGGGAAATTCTTAACCCTCAGTACATGTTTACATATTCATGATGTTATAGGTCAATCACTGTTAACTGTACATTATAAATTTATTTATGGTGTTTTCTTCGCTCTTACGCCATTGAACTATTTATAATAGGTGACAGTAACGAAAGTTTATGTGAGACTGGAAATTTTTATTTCTCGTTTCTTTGAATGTTTGATTTATAAATTAACCAGTATTATATACAAAGTTGTTGATTATGATGTGAAGAAATTATGTATTTATGTCATCAATTAATAAATTCAAATGTAAAATAATAAATGAGAGAAAAATAGAGTCTTACAGTTATAATATCACACTGAAAATAAAAATAACATTGAAAGGAAGTTTTCATTATTAGAGAACATAAAGTTTTTCTTTCCTTTCTATTTTATAAACTGCTTCAGTAGATTCCTTCAAATAAACTACCAGGGGTCAAGAACTGAAAGAATGTGAACAAATTGATCGCGGAGTTAATTAGAGCCATTTATACTCGTAGGTTGTAGGGATACACAGGGCGGCCTTATCTTTTAGCTGCGGTTAAGAATCACTTTTTTGTTTATATTTGATTGTTATTTTATAATAATTTACTCTTTAATTCAAGTAGAGCATTCTGAAAGGTTATATTAGGTAGTGAAAGAGTTCAAAAATAAAACAAGGCAATCAATAAAACATATAGTTCTTTCAAATACTGCCTGCCTACCATCTACTATAAGATTAAATTATTTTACTGTAATATCTTCTAGTAGTTTACGTATCTTAGGGATTATGTCATCCGATAAAGATTGGAAATAGAAGGATACTAATAAAGGGTATGGTCTGTCACAGATTTAAGCAAATTAGTAACTGTTAAATATGTTTTTACTCTGTATTGTATCATCAAAAGTTTTAGAGTTACTTTGAAATTTTAATACTAATATAAAACAATGTGCGTACGTAGAGTGTCAGTCGCAAGAATGGGGAGACCTATGTCCAGCAGTGGACTGCGATAGGTTGGAGAGTGAGAGAGTCTCAAGAAACCTATATTAATTTCAGCTTTCATGATTCCTCTAATCCTTTATTAGTTTACTAGCAAAAGTTATTTACCATAATTTCGTTTTATAAATAAATATTTTTTTTTACATATGATTTTAGATTTAAATTCAGACTTTTTCATTGTACTTATTTATCATGAAAAATCAAAGCATTGAAAAAGTTCCAATCACCACCATCTAACTTACATCCCGCTTCTTTCACGAACCTAATTATTGTTCTAACTAACCAATCAACCTATAAATATTACTCAATATTTATTTTTAGCTGTTCATTTCGTTGTCTCATTCATTGCTCGTTGATATTTTGTGTATTGTACTATCTAATTAAAATATTGTGTGTTTTTTGTTTTAAATGACTTGAGAATAAATTACACATTACGAGAATGTGATGGCAAAACTAAAACACTCTATATGAAAAACAAAAGATGTAGGAGAACATCTAGACTTTGTATAAAGAATATTCCATTTTGGAAAGCTGTGCCACTGCACAGATTTGAGAGTTCCGACGTGAATAACCTCCGTTTCGGCTCAGTCGACAGAGAAGTGGCGCAGATGCATTTGACAGTAATCTCTTATACACCAAAAACTATGTTGAAACATTAAATGAGTTCTCGTTCAGACAATGCATTTAATGTGGCTATTGAATATGTTTATATCACGTTTATGACGTAAAAAATCTAATAACAGCTGGAAGGCTTATATATAGGAGTAATTATGTATTGACGATAAAATTTACAATAAAATTCTCAAAGACATCAATTGAAGTTAAATTAGGGTCGGTGAGTTTGGCGTGTTAATTCAATAGCTTGGTCTACACGAGATCTGAATCTGGTCACAGGCAACCCTTTTGTAGTCGCCTTGACAACATTTGAAATGAATTGTTTTTGTGAGATTTTTCATTTCTGTTAGTTGCTAGGTAGTCTTTTCAGTGTTTTAATTTTTTTTCTTTAGTACTTGTAGATATTTTTTTAAGTTACTGTAGTCCCATGTAATCTCCATGCCCTAATCATAAATTGGTGAAAGTCATATAAACCCCCTTCATTTGGGGATGATAAAATTTAAGTATTGAAGCTATTATATAGACTTGTATGTTTAATAAGTCTAATGATCATATCATATCATGAAATTAACTATCTGGTACATGATAACTATATGTAATCGGAAACAAACTCTATGAGAGTTTAAAAAATTCGAAGAAACACTTCGAAAAAAGGGAGGTAGTTCGCTCTTGCCTGCAATGTAATGTTGTAGTACTGCCCAGGGATCGAACCTGGAACCCTTGGTGTAAGAGCTGAGATCTCAACAATAATACATGGACGTCGATGTCAATGATTAACAGACTGATGATAAATTCGTTTCCATATTTATATTAGGACCGGTACCAATGTGTGCGTGTTGCTTTTGAAAGGAATACGCTCTTTCTTGAAAGTTCAAATGTCATAAAGGCCAAGGTCGTTCCATATAAGCAATGTGCCCGGCAGAAAATTGCACATAAATCAAACGGTATGGAACGCCAACCATCAATCAGTTTTTATTGAACTCTTGTCTCAGAAAAACTTTTATTATAATCTACCCAAAGCGTATATCAATGAAAAAAAATAAACTTATTGTCTAAAACCGAATGAATAGCTGTAATAGTTTCTTTCGGTACCATAAATTCACCAATTCCAGACACCGCGGAAGGCATTTGTCACTGGATAAAAAGAACTGCTCCGGGACCACGACCCGTCCGTCTGTCCACTGTGAACCTACGTCAAAACTGACTGACAAGCAGTATTTATATACGAGAGTATTGCATCTTCTACCCTTAAAAGCTTACCGCGTACAAAAGTTATTGTAT
The DNA here is from genome assembly GCA_019425675.1 of Leucinodes orbonalis. Lineage (NCBI taxonomy): Eukaryota > Metazoa > Arthropoda > Insecta > Lepidoptera > Crambidae > Leucinodes > Leucinodes orbonalis. Next base: position 82,271 of record PQWD01011702.1, read on the forward strand.
TTGGAGATACGTTTCGCGTAAATATTTCCTAAATGTTATTTATCTTGGTGTGTTTCGCTTTTGGATATAAGCAAATACCGTTTTCAATCGGCCAGCAGTTTTGAATTTTATCTGCCGGGGTGGAGTTACTGACAGCTGCGATTTAATCCGGGACAGATATTGCGGCAAAACGTACAGTTGGAACTGCACACCATACAATTATTTATGTTTAAAAACTAAAGCAAACTTACAAATGCTTTGCCTATGTTTCGCCGAGTGAGTGAGGTTTCGTACACTTTTCTCCCACCATATATTGCCTATTCCTTTTTCTAAAGTTGCAATGCAATTTTAAAAATTTCTTGCCTGTTAAACTTCTACCATCGTAAAACTTGACGCTGCGTAGTTCGGCCTAATCAACTGAAACATTTCCATGCAAATTAGTTAACTTTTCACAGGGTTTCCAAATGAATTTGTTGTGAGAAATCATGCTAGGCTCTAATGGCCAGCTCACACCCTGCCGTTGATAACAATGCACACAGTGTGCGTTGCAACATGCATATGCTATACTGCAGAGAATTCCTAATGAGCCGGACGACATCTCAACTGTTCTATTTAATTTAATAAAATAATTTAAAAACCACATGGAAAAACTTTCGTATAGAATCACATATTAAACATTTTGACAAGTGGTCTATAAACTACAAGAACCATCTCTAATTTCAAATCAATCGTATTATACAGATTGATGGGCGTTCATATATCAAAGCTGCATGTCTTAACAGTTTAATATTGTGTATGACTACGCTGTATTAATTAATTAACTCATTTGATCCAAACTGATAACAACGTTAAAACATCGGCACGTTCGTATACAGTCAAATATGCCTTGATTATTGTACATAATGACTTTATGCACTAATTGTGTTAAATATGCAGTATACGTGTTTAACCCTACCTTTACAAATTTCTGTAATTTGTCAAATTTCTTTTGTTTCTTGTTTAGTATCTGGGGCACAGTAGTGCCTCCGCCAAGATAGCAATATTATCTTCTATTTTAATGCACTCCATAAGTAACATAGATATTAAACAATAAAGGTAAGTACATTTATCAACCCTGTAGGGCACGGCAAGTAGGAGAGATGAGAAGACACCTTATATTTATGCGCTCAATCGACCAGTTATTATCAGTAAACTGATAAAATTATTATATTTTATTTACGTGTCAACTTTTTAAAACAGTTAAATCTAGCAATAAATAGATATTTAAAAGCTTCTTGGCTAGGATTTCGTTATAAAATTTGCAAGAAATGGTCATAGGAAATTGTCGTTTTTTGATAGAAACATTCCTTATAGATACTATAGCGGCATCATATCGTGTGATGGTAAGATGGTGTTAGTGGCATAATGTTTATAACTTGAAACACCCAACTTGACATAACCCAAACACCAAGAGAGCTGATGTCTCTCAGAAGTTCTAATAGCTCATAATTCCTCATTAAATCAGGTTCACCGATAATTTTGACAATACATCATAATCAAGACTTTTTAGAAACACCTGAACCGAGAGGCAAGCAGTACTTAACATAAGGACGGAAATGGACTTTATTCAGGACGAGCCGTTGCCTCGATGTCTTGCTCTATTCTGGATATTTTTGCTAACTAGTGCAGCTTTATCTGGAGAGTTCAGTTTAATGCTGAGGATCCCGAATCTTTATGTTACACAGAAAAATACTCCTTGGAAATAGGGTGATACCACAAGACATATTTAAGTATTTGTTTTCTTCACTCATAAGTACATTTTATAATATCAAATCTGAAACCTTGCTAAAAAGTATTGTACATACGATTAAGAACAATTTTATAAAAATAGAAATATACTCCAAAGTTTAATAATGTGTACAAGACATTTGAGCTAAGTGTTAAAAAACTCGTGTTTTAAATAATTTGATCGCACGGCAGCTATGTGTCCTGCCTATCCTCACTTCCTTCTTTGAGTAAAGTTATAACTAAGATATTATATCAACTTTTCCCGTTTAACGAAAACGTAGTAACACAAAAAGTTGATACAATTGTTAAACTTTTCCACTTCATTGTGTTTCTATTTAACAGTTAAGAGTAGTAAAGATGTTAAAGTATATTTTCTGTCACGATAAGCTGTAAATTATTTAAGTTTCCTGAAGGTATTGTGAAAGGGCACCTGCATCGGTACTTCTCTCTCTCTTTTTTCAACGTATAACAGTTCACAGCTGGACATACGTACCTCATTATCGACACAATATTCGGATTCAATTGCGGAATTCTGCGCCCGCCTACGAAGAGATTAAAAGGTTGTGTGTGGAGAAGGCTATTCCGGACTAGGTCCGCGTGGATGACTAAGGCCTATACAGCCTTTACAGGCAGGCTCGTGCCCCTCGGTGGAGACGTATATGAGCGAATGATGATTATGACTCCACATTCAAAGTTCAGTAATTTATCTTTTTTATGTGCCCCAGATGTGCTTATTTCGTCCGCTTGGAATAAAAAGTAACAATATTTACTACAAATTGTATTGTATCAGTTACCAACGTAGTTAAAGTCCCATCGCAATCGTGCGAGGCATTTTAGTAGGAACAACAAACGGGCAGATAAGAATATTAAAAGTATTTTTATATATATTCTTCATTGTGGAAATATGAATATATTTTAGTACAAAAAGACGCGACAAAAATAGCTGAGAGCATAAGCACACAGGTGTGTGTGAGGGTAAGTATGTGTGTGAGGTAACAAGAGTGCAAGTACCTATAAATAATATATTTATTTACTTAAAAATACCTTTAGTTCTTTGATTCTTTTATTAATTTAGAAATTAATTTATTTTTCTCTTTTTTTTATTTCGAGTGACCAAACTCTTAAAATAATGTTATTATTAAAATTGGGCCCTTGTCGGAATACAAAGTATTCAATTCGTAGAAATGCTATTTTTATTCTAATCATTCTTATTTTCCGTGACTGAAATAAAAAACAGCTTATATATTTTACCGGGGTGTTTTTAATTCCAAGAACTTGCTTTGATAAACACAATTTAGTTATATAGAAAGGTTTGACATTTAATAGTAAATTCATGCGAAATTGAGTTCATGTTTTATTATTTTGTTTATGGTACTGAAATTTAAAATATTAAGTGAATGCCAAGGAAATATTTTCTCAAATTATGTTCCAAGATCACTTTGTAGATATATTGGGGTTGGGAATAAACTAGAATAACTTATTGCATCAATCCAATTTAAAATGGAATACAAGCTGTATGTGGACAAAGTTGTATTGTCCCATAGGCTTGCCCATTTTAATTCACAGCATATCATAATATATATTTACCATTTACTATATTTTTCACATCACACAAGAAAAAAATGTCCACGCGCGAGTCAAAAAAAATTTTGAGTTTTAGTTCAAGTTTCTTGTCAAAACCTAATAGCGGTTCACAGAATACATATACTTACAAAGTTCGAATAGTGTACTGCTTATAGTTTCCGAGAAAAAAGGGTGTGTCATACGGACGGACAGACAGACTTGACGTTTCTATAAGGGTTACGTTTTTTGCTATTTGGCTACGGAACCCTAAAAAAGGGTAAGAGAAATGAACACGAAAGGACCTATAAACTTTCACATGCTTTTATTTAGTTTCACCTGTTTCATATGGCTGCCTGTCGATCTGATATCAAATCTTGCAAGTGAATTTTTGTCCACTTCCCGTAGTACGATTCAGCTGAAATTTGGTATATTATCAGCTAGTTAAATAATGGAGTCTAGAGGTGGTGGTCATAGAAACTTTCAAACTATATATAGTTGGGTTTATCCTCAATGTATTGTAGCAAATAGTTTGCTTTGGTGACAAGGTTTACTATAACTTTTATAGTATAATAACGCTATTACATATGCATTTGCAGACGACAGCACTGGTGATGCATTTTGTACCGACCTTACTAACCTCGGAAAACATCGCTGTGTGTCGAAACAGACTTAAGTCTGAAGTTGAGCCTATGCTGCAAAAAAAATCTGATTGGGGTTAACGTAGCTTGTAAATTTAATCCCAAATCGAAAATTGTCATATCGCCTCAATTGCAAAGCACTCCCCTGACTCCAGCAGCTAGTTTCAGTATTCTTGTCGTCGGCACATTGAGTGACGTCCATCAGAACACCCGTTATTTGAAAGAAAGGATAAATTTCCGGAGCGATACAACTTGATGTTCTTCAAAAAGAACGCGTACACTCTTTTAAAGTGCCGGCAACGCATTTCTGGAACGTCCGATCTTGCAAATGCTCATGGGCGGCGGTGGCATTTACCATTAGGTGAACCGTATGTTTGTTTGGCTTCTGTTCAATCAAAAAAACATTTGTGTTACAAATACTTTAAAGGGTAGTTCTCGCTCGTCATCCCTAGCTTTGTCCCCCCGGGGGACGAGTCGGATTTAAAAAAAAAACCCTAATAAAACTTTATAACTTAATCAACTCTATAATAACCATATTGTAATATTCTCAGGGTATGCCTTAATTCAGGGTCGTCTTGGCAACACTTAACATGAATATTACTTTCTTAGGAATATTAAAATGATTTGGAAAAAAAGTACTAGGGGACCATACACAAACAAGAGGTTCTGTTGTAAACAACTTATGAATTAATCGAACTGATAAAAAATGCTGTCCTCTGAAAAGTACTAATTGAACACCTCCTGTGTAATCATGGTTTCCTAGTACTTATAATTTAAAAACAATATGGTAATTGTAGAGTTGATTAAGTTTTATTAGAGGTGACGAGTGGGATGTCCCCCGGGGAACAAAGCTAGGGGTGACGAGTGAGAACTACCCCCTTAAAATCGTTAGAAGACAATATTTATTGAAAATTAAATTTAAGTACTTAATTGTTAGAACCACAAATAGAGAACAGTTCAAACATATATGTACCTGAACATGTCTGCTTGTATTTGTCTGCGTGTCTAATATTATACATGTATATACTATTAATAATATGTTAATTATGTTTATCGTTAGGTGTACGTTCGCAGAACTGGGACAATAGTGTTGCCGAACATAATCTCTAATTTATGTTTTAAAAAGTATAAGTTTACACATTTTAACTGTGTTTGTATGAATAAAAGACTTTGCTTTGCGTTGATATTCTAAATGACGTGTTTGTATTCAAAACCCTCTAGAATAAAACTAAAAATAATTAATTACAGGAAAATTCTTTCAGAATTATAGTAAAGCAGAATTTCATTTGAAAGTCCATAACGTCACCATTTCAGAGGACGAGTGACATAATGTTAAATGTAAAGGTCTCATTCAATTTTAATAAGCCCATCCTTAGAATCAACTTACATTAACAACTCTCATTGCGTCGCTATACTTCAGCCTTCATTGTGATTCACTTGGAAAGAATACTTATTGTAAGGAAAATGACGACGCGGGATATAATCCGACGTTTTTTCAGTCTTATCCCATTGTATGAAGCCATCGGTCAACGGCTGCTTTGCCCTAAGATGCAGACAGGTCCTATTCATAAAACTAAAACAGTTCTGAAACGGCTTCATAAATTTCGTCCCTTTCTGTTCAGTAGACCGTGACAGTGATCGAATAGCATTCTCAGTGTTTACCTTAAAGGTTGAAAGGGTGAATTAATGTTCATTACTTCAATGTATTTTATAGGGATTATATTATGCATATAGGAATAACATTAATTATTAATATAGTTACATACATGAGCTTTCGGTGGCTCAATGGTGTGGACTGTCGCCTTCCTACTGGGAGGGCTGGGGTTCAAATCCCGGTACGTATCAATGTATTTTCGAATTTTCGAAATATATGTACGTTATCCGACGCTCTTACGGTGAAGGAAAACATCGTGAGGAAACCTTCACGCACGACTGCGAAGAGATTCAAAGATGTGCGTGAAGTTGTCCAATCCGCACTAGGCCCGCGTGGACGACAAGGCCTAATCACCCTATAGGGGTAGGTTCGTGCCCCTCGGTGGGGACGTATGCTGAAACTGATGATGATAATGATGATAGTTACATTATAATTAATGGTTCTGAAATAGGAGCTTGTATTATATTATAAGCCTATTTCTGAATTATTTTTCTGTGCTACTTGACAAATTGTAAATGCAAATTTATCTCTCAATTTTAGACCCTACCGTCGACTAAATTTGTTCAAAATACAGTGCTAAAACTAAGCTGCTAAGAATAATATTAAAACATATTATAAGTCCGTAAGCGGGTTTTTACCATGATCTGCCAGTCATTCCTTTGAAAGAAAGAAAAAAATCTTTATTCAAATAAATCTGTTACAGATACTTTTGAATCAATTGTTATTGTTATCATATTTTTTTTGTGACTCTACCACCGGTTCGGAATAAGTAGGATCTTCGAGAAGAGCCGGCAAGAAACTTGAGTTACTCATTTAATCTGTTTTAAGAAATCTTAACTAAGCTTTTGCAATCGTAGGACACCAGGAACCATTTTATTCGGTAGGACATTACAAACAAATGCAGTAGATAATAAACGTTAACAGTTCAACAGTACAGTACAATTTTTATGTCAACAAAGGGATTCGCATTGAATCAGGCCCAGTGTATAGTTAATTGATTACTTAAAGGAACTAAAGCAATCCATAATGTGCATGAAATTTGTAAGCACAATCGTGTCCTAAATATAAACTCCGATTTTACAAGGTTCAAATATAAAGAAAGAAAGAAAAGAAGAAAGAAAAATATTTATTTGAACTAGCCGAATTTACTTATCATTACACACCTAAATTAAACATTACAATACAGGAGACTATAAAATAAGAGAAGAAAGTAGTTAAACAGATCACAGTATATATAAATACGCATACATATAGGTATACATAATAACAAATGTAACATCGAGTGGTCAAAGGACCCCGTCTCAGCACGTGCTGCCGTGCGTTGGTGGGCAGAAATAAACAATTTATATGAGAAAAAAATGCATGGCAGCGCTGGTTTCTGACAGGCCTTAGTGACGACGAGCCATTACAGTTAAGATTACAATTAAATATAGAAACCATAATAACACAATGATAACATATGTGTTATATGTAGTGTGATATATATTATATTTACATCACATACATGTTTATATTACACAATTTAAATAGTACATGAACACCGCTATTTGGAAATCCTAATAAATACATAACATATTTTATTTTAATGAATATTTAATTTAGGCTGTACAGATTTTGTGTTGCTTCACCCTCTGACAGTTGAGATGTCACTGTTCAAACATTGTGATATTTGTGATTTTAGTTTGTAAATAATTTGCACCACCTCCTCTATTCAACAATAAAATTAAATTACTAACTGGATTTTGCCACACCCTGCACGTCATCGTGTGTTTTATTTATACTGAAAGCGTCCTGGCAGTTTCCTAACGCTGTTTAGGCCTACAGGACATACAAAAGCACGCCTTACCTCGCGTCGCGTGTACATCTACAACTACTACTACTATAAACGTATCGATAAAACAGAGTTATTATTCCTACTAGTGCTTGAAAATACATAAAATATTTTAAATTCTTCATAAAGTATCGATAACAGAGTTATTATTCTACTAGCTGCTTGAATACTAAATATTTAAATCTCATTTTCATGAAATCAAAATCTTGAATCTCATACTTATTGTTTTTATACATATCAAAATATGTCTGTTTAAAGGAAGTTGAAATTAACTACCATTTTGCCCTTTGGTCCTTTTGTCACTGAAATCGATCACTGCAGGGGTGCTGCTGTAATGGAACCGTGAAATGACGTGATTTAATAACCAAAGCCAAGTATTGAGTCGTCGAACTCCCCCTGGATTATCTTCAGGATATCTTCTATTCAGGAAAATAATGCAAAGAAATCTTAACTAAGCAATGAAAATCTCAAAGAACTTATAAACTAGTATTTAAGTGAAATATTAAGAAAACACTTTAATTTTGTCCCCTCAACAGTTAATCGCTACGAAATGCCAGCCTAATGCGATCACCCTGGGAAATGCAAGCGATTTAAGAAATGGAATTGTAATCTGTACGGTCGTTAGTAGAGAGAAAGCGCTCAAAATGTGCCTATCTGAATTATTCAAATATATTCATATGTGGATGGGAGGCTACTAAAGGGTTTGTACTAAGGCATGCATACATTTGAGCCTAACTAGTGTACAGTTTAGGAGTAAATGATGCTCTTCACATTCTGTTTTATTTTTCTATATTCTCGATCGTTTCATTAAAAATAATATAATTATAATAACAGATATAAAAAGCATGTTCAAGTACTTTGAATGTTTGACCGGAATTTGACTTGTAAAATAAGCCTCTCCTGATGGTCGACTCTTTGCTCAAAGAGAGTGTAGGTGTATAGCCAAAGCGATGTTCGTCGTTTCACAGGATATATCGGAGGTCTGCCATAATGGCTTAAATCAGCTTAGGAAAGTTACTATTATATCCTTCATTATAAATAAATTCGTTTATGATTGAATGAGGGAAAGACATGCTTCTGAAGGAAAGTACCTGCTCGACCATAATGACACTCATATCACGGCCTCACGAAAACCCTAAGGTTATCGAAGGCTCACTAGTACTATTAAACATTGGAATTAAAGAAAAATCACGCTAATGGCCGTTAGGCGGTTCAGGTACCATTCTTTGTATAATTAGTTTTTGATCTATATATACCAACTCAAAAAGAAAAATGTACATATACATGGCGATCGTAGCGCCATTAAATTCTGCATCTCATTATACTAAACAGTCCTGGCTAACTTGCATATTTTCGGAGATGGTTGGAGATAATATGTGCCGCGCACACTAGACTTCTAATAAAATGCGCTCTTAGGGGCACTAAAAACGCATGAATTATAGTCCGATTACCAAATGTCATTCAATGCGTAATATTCATACCTCGAGGGCATTTTTTGTATTTTTTGATATTTTGTAAAATGGCCAACGAATTTTCAAAATTTCAACACCATTCGATCCGCCATTAAATTCTGAATTTGAGAGATTTAGAATTTTATGGCGGATCGTACGAAATAGACCTGGCTAGCTTGCATATTTTCGGAGATATTGTAAAATTGATGCGAACCCTGAAAACGTATAGACATTTTAAAATTTAAACATCTTCAATGTCAAAAGAAGACTTTTATTCATCAGAAACAAATTAAGACAGGAACTAATAATTATTACGACAATATCTACTTTATACTGTTCCTTATTTAATTTCATACATGTTCAAGCTTTCTGAATGATAAACATTACAAAGTTGGAATTGGATCAATATAAACAGCGTAATGTGTTCTTTGAAATCGAAGTTGTTCAGTAACAGTCGCACAGTCGCTGCGATAAAATTCCCCATCTAAATATAATTACTCTTAAAGTAGGCGCTTTCCTTTGCCAGCCCAACTTTATATTCCTCAACTTCCTAATATCCAGATTGATCGCGAAAATTCGCTTATCGATATCAAAGTTAAAAATCGAAAGAAGCTTCAAATGAAAATTAGGTAAGAATGAACCCAAATAACCCCGAGGGCAATAAAAACGAAGGGCGTAAGTTCAGAGTCCTCCGGGCTTTAAACTTTTGTGATCCCAACTGTTTTTTTCATTTTCTTTAAGTCAGGCACTGGAATTAAGTTACAGGTTCTAGCTGTCGATACTACTTTTTTAGTTAAGGAACCATGCCGCTTTGCTTTAATACAAGTATAAACCAGGCTAGAAAGTTTCTCCTTTACCCACGCTAAACTTCATTATTAATAATAACGTCGACTTAAACAGCTCTCAGTATAACTTAAGGTTAAGTGTACAATTATGTGAGAAGAGTTAAGTAGAACACAATTGACCTACATCAGGCTCAATGAAGTCATAAGGAAACCGGATAAATCCGT